>CM039471.1:29968276-30159035 GCA_022433065.1 Begonia loranthoides | reverse complement strand
CCGACTTATTATGAATATCTCTTGACAATGATTACCAGTCCAATTTAAATTCTTCAATTTTGTTTCCTAAATTAATTTTCCATAATCATAAAATAATATATCATTAATTCTCTTACAGTCTTTACCAAAACACTTCCTAAAATTATCCTCAATTATCATCATCATTATTCTAAGCTCATCGCGACCTAGAAATTTTGGGCATTACAAGGAATTTAGTAACTTTTTAAAGCTAATATTTTAGTAACTCCATGCTAGCTTTGGCTCCACAAAATGGTGACATTTGGTATCTACTTTCCTTTAAGAATTGCCACTTGAATGGCTGCTAAATCCATGCCTCAACCGGCCTTCAATGTTCACTTGCTTTTGGTTGATTAAGAAAGGTTTCCTTATCTCTATTTCCTTTGAACTTTCTTGCCCTTTTAGCATGTCTTCTTGGGCTTCTTTCCATAGCAATAGGGATGTGGGCCCTCTTTGACTTCCTCGGGTTGATAGCTCTTTCATTTGAAGAGTTACCATCCAAATGGTTGGAAGGGCATGAGTTGATGAGACCTTGGGCCTTTGTCTTTGTGGATGGACCTAGTAGTCCATCACCTTAGCTAGCATTTGAAAACACCATGCATAATCAACCATAAATTGGTAAATAATGAGGGTTGAATCACCACTTTGACCCTCTATAAATTGAAGAGCTGAGCTCTTTAATTACGAGCAAGAAAACTCACGACTTGGAGCTCTTTTCTCTCTTCTATTTGCAGGTTCATGAAGTAGCACCTTTCTTTCTGGTTTAAGTGAAATTTTAAGAGTTTGATGAAATGTATTAGAAGGTAATAGTATGTTGGAGCATGAATTAATAGTGTTATAAGTTGCCTTGAAATGTTCAAGAAATTGGATTGCATGTTCGATTTTTACGGTTGAAAGACACTTATGTATTATGAGCATATTGATGATGATTGAGGAAAGAATTTCTCAACTAATATGTGTTTATGCACCTAATATCAGGTTTGGTCCAAATCTGGGAAAAAAATGACAATTTTGAAATTGATTGGACTGACCTAACTTAATGATTTTCAATAGTTAAATTGTTTCGGTATGTTATATTCGACATCTTAGTGGAACTATGGGCTTTCGAATCAAGGCATTTGGACATGTATAATAAAAGTTTTGAACACCTTCTAAGAAAATTATAGGATCTAAAATTACTTCAGTTGGGTAAGTGTACAAAAGATTATACACGTTTGATATATATGGATACTAACGTGAAAATTATCATGTTATAGGCCATCTAAGTCAAAGATATAAATGGGATAATTGTTAATACTTGTGCTAAGACTCCAAGGTAAGTAATATTTGTATGTGTTTGGGTTAATGGCCTACACCACAACATGATAGGTTATTATTGTAATATCCAGAAAGTCTCTATGTTTTCATTGTAAAGAATTGTATGTGCAATATGTTTTGTTAATAGTAACATATTTGAAAATAGTGATTTATGAATGGTGGTTGACCAGTATAGAAGTGATCTACCGGTTTTGAAACAGATTGTAAAATTTATGTTTTGTGGTCGACCAGTTGAAGGCAAGGTGGTCAACTAGTTTTATGGAGAAAACAAAGAGTTTAGTCTCGGGCTGTTTTACAGTCGATTAGCTGAAGGTAAGGTGGTCAAGTGGTAAGGTGAAAAGTCACCGCTTTAAGAGAAAATATTACAATTTAAGTGAAGGAATTAGGTGATGACTAAGCAATTTTTTGTTGAGGAAATGCCACTTCATGATTGAAGGATGTAGATCGATTATTTAACATTCTTTTGTGAAGGAAATTGAAGAAAAACCATAAGAAAGGACTTGAGAGAAGGAAGCGTAGAAAGAGAAAGAAAAAGAAGAAGAAAGGAAGAAGTGAAGGGTTGGGGAAAGGAGAAGGCTTCAATTTGGAAGCAAATCTTTGTGCTCTTATCTTCTTCAAGAAATTAAGGTAAGAAATTATATTTGTGTTTTCCCTTCTGGGCTACATCACAAGAGTTAGGATTTTATTTGTTGCGACCCGATTTTCCTTTCTTAAAACATGTCATTTTTAGAAAATGCTTAAAATTTAAAACTTTTCTTTTCTTTAAATAATTTCAAACAGTTGTGTAGCGGAAGACTTTTCATTGTTAAAACCTTTTTAAAACGATAAGTAGAATTCTTTTCTTTTACAATTTAAATACTTTACAAACCATTTCTCTTTATTTAATCCTTTAGCCTAGCCAGCTACCAAGGCCCCAACCGTAAAAATCCTTCATCAACTGTTCATTAAACTATTCTCGCATGTACTTACATCACAAGACTTAAATTATGAGTCTAAGTGTAATATCCTAAAATTTCGTTATACTAAGCAAATGACACAAGTGATAATTTTGGGGATGTTAGGAGTTGAGTTGGATAAGTAAAGATATTGATAAAGAGAAACGTATTTGGAAAAAATGAATTATGATACTCCATTACGTTCATAATTAGATTATGGGAAGGATTAAAGTTAATTGAAGAATTGTTTGATAATATTTAGAGTTAGATTGAATGATATCAACTAGATTGACAGTCAGTAAAATTAATAAGAGAAAATGTACTTGAAAATAATAAGATTGAAGGTATAAAATTTATAATATTTTAAGGCATATTGGATTTAATAAAGAATAATGTGAATGAAGAATAGTAGAACATATAGTATAAGTTGGTAGATGATAAGGATGTTCAAATATATATATATATATATATATATATATATGGATTTAGTGCATGTTAGTCTTGGATATAAGGTTATTTATGTGATATAATAATAAATTAGAGATTTAGTAGATGATAGTTAGGGTTAAGAGAAGTAATATTAATAGTTAAAAAGGGCGATATATATATATATATATTTTTTAATATTTATATACAAGTCATGTTAAGGAATAACGTGTATAATCTGGAGAATTAAATAGCAACACTTAGCTTAGGAGCGGTGGTTCATTGGGGTAGTCGATCGGCAATGTCACGACCCGAAGACGGGCCTGGCAGAACCGCCGGGTCAGGCGACCCGATCCTCGTAGAGAACCCGATCACCTAGCCCAAGACTTGTGTTTTAGTGGAAGACTTATGAGTATTTAATTTGGCCCAAAAGGATATGGGCCTAGGTCCGAGTAGGGATCACGAGAAAAGTAACAGTGCATAAATTTAAATGGACATCCAACTACTGTGCAACAAATCCAAACCAGACTGTATTTAAGATTTACAGATCCAATATATAAATATCCTCACCAAATGATAATAATCGCTCAATGGAAATAAAAAAAAAACACTTCATCTTCTGATCCTCAACTGCTCTTGCCTTTACCTGAAGTTTTGGGGGAGGAGTCGTTTGGGATGAGTGACTAACTCAGTAAAGTATAGCTATACTAGGTGCACCTCATGCAAAACTGGTTTTTCTATATTTTCGTAATCAGGGTTGTGTTTCTCATTTTACCGTACATGGATTTTAATTTGAAATCTCTTATCATATTATAAATCTGGCCCAAGGCCATCTATGTGGCTTTTATCGAAAAAAATCGCTATATACATAGACAGCTATACCTCGTAAAATAGGCCATCATCGTGTTCCAATCTGAAAACGTCATCAGTGAAAATGGGTGGTCACTCAAGGACTCACTCGCCACTCGACAGAGAAAGGTTGTCACCCGTCGGCGACAACACCTTATGAGGCAGGAGGAAGTATAAATGACGGTGGTCCGTAGATCTAACGAGTCGTATGATCAAATATAACGGATACAGTTGGTCGCTATATGTGGACTTATTTAACAGCTAAGATACCTAGAGGCTCCAAATGAACGAGGGTTGCCGATGAGTAAACTCGGCCGTCCACCCGTCAAATGGAATTGGTACTTAGGTTAACTAAGTCTTAATGATTGACAACTGTTTGATCCGTAGGACAAAACCCTGGCCAAGTTTAGGGGTTTTCGACCCTAGGAGGCGTCATCACCCTCCCATACTGTTTATGACTTTCAGGGCTTTCGACCTGAGGACACGTCACCAATGCCCCGATCTATTGTCGCACGTCAAACAATCAACCTTCATGCAATAGAAGGTATCAAAAGGGATGGCAATCCATCCCTCAACATATACACAAAAAATTTCAAACCATGTACGGAATTAAATGCGAGAAAACATACTACTAATAAAAACTGACGTGCTGTCGAACAGTCCCCGTCATTTTTCAAGTGTGATATTCCACAAAATAATTATTTTGAAAGTGGGATACGATGCAATATAACGCAAGAGGTATAGAAATCCCTACCTCGATGGCGGTCCCGTCATGTCAACCGAAGCAAGCATTTACTCAAGAATTATATGATACTCGTCGAAATTGTCCAAGCTTGACAAATGTACAAAAGCGGGAGTTCATAAATAAATCCCAAAAGGTACGCAAATGACCTTATACCAGTAAATGACTCATCCAATATTCCCAACAAATTACCCAACTTTATCCTTTGGTAAATAATTAGATCACCATCCAAACAATACTTAATCCTCAACACATTGTGCTCATTCAAACATTTAGCAATATCACATAATGTTTCCCAAACTTAGACAGAATCGACTCGATCACATGTATAACTATAATAGAACATCAACCCAATTCATTATTGCATAGCGAAAACATCCTCTATATCTATTTCCAAAACAAATCTCCAATTCCAAATTAAAAACCATTATTCAATCTAAAATCTATTTTTGAAATCGAATAGAACCATAAAGGTATCTCCTCATTACAGTTACAGTTCAACTCAACAAACTAACAGGTATGAAATTCTCTTTTCCATCTAGCAATGACTTAAATCCTCTTAAATTCACAGATTCTCAATCCCATAAATAAAAGCAATTCAATCGAACAAAGCAATGACGTACAATCAACCACAAAGCAAACCCAAAGCAGAAATCTAGAGTTCAACTTAATAGAACCCAACATACAGAAACTTTAGTACAAACAAATTCGAACAGAAGCTGCGAAACGGCCTTATTTCATTTACAGCAGCATAACAAAACTAACAATCAATATCTCAACTTCATCAGTGAACCAAACAAACTGAACAAAACCTAGAATCCATTTGCGAGCAGGAATTCAACTAAAATCCCTCAACATAACAGAATCAAAATTAGTCCTAAATGGCAGCGAGAAATCCAACCAAAATCACAAATCACTCTTAATCAGCATCAATCCACATTCAAGATCAGAAATCGTAATGAAACAGTCCAACTAAAAATTTCCTCACCAATAGGACGGGATCCACATCTTGTTTTTCTCGCCGAAATCGGAGATATTCTCGGATTCGGAGCTACCGTCGCCCGCGGTTGCCTCTCCATAATCCTTCGATTCGATCACTATAACTCCACAACACAGATCAACCAACGACATGACAAATCCAACTTAACATCGGAATAAAAACTTGAATCAAAATGTCTCACCCACTTAACAGAATCGGAGTCTGTTCGTCGCCAGTTTAGAGACGCTTAGAGGATCGCCGGTGGACAGCACAAACCATCTGAAGCCATGTAAGGTTGCTCTCCCGTTCGCAGCTAGCTTGAAGAAGCCAAGAAATACCAATTTTCGCTCTCAGCCGACGTCGTCTCCTCGGACGCCGAAGGAGTCGCTCGCGGCCACGTCTCTCGTTGTCAAAGATTACCGGTAGCTTCCTCACCTCAGCCGGACGTCGCCGCTCTCGCTCTCGCTCGCGCTTGTCGGTCAGGATCGAGCTCTCTCTCCCTCCTTTGGTTTCTCTCTTGGCCGCCGATAATAGGGAAGGAGAAATGGGGGAGGAAGAGAACCCTAATGTCTTCTCCCCTATTTCTTCAATTTTAAATTTTTGTTTTTTGTTTTTTTTTTCAACTTAAACCCTGAACTTTGTTATTCCAAAGTATTTGGCGGGATTTTTCCCCCCTTATTCTCCCTCTTTATTTTTCATCTTCTAATACTCCTATTCCAACTCATTTATTTCTTTTATCCAATAATTTTCCTAATTTCTTTTCCATTAAAATAAATAAATGTATATACACCAATTATATACATTACCCTTTTATATAGTCTACTCAAACTCCCAATTTAATCATAACATCGTCTAATGACGTTATAGTTCCAATTTGAATGTCCAACTTCTTTCCTTAATTGAATTCTTTGTTCGAAAAATTCTAATTTTACCGACTTTGACCAGTTGACCAAATTTGCATACGTGGCCGCTACATGACAATTCGATCAACTTCTACAACGCTATGACTGATTTTCAACGCAAAAAATTTACACGTGGAATTTCTTATTTAAAAATTTCACGGCTTTTACATCTTAACCTCCTGAAAAGATATTTCATCCCGAAATTTAAAACAAGACCCACTACATATCAAAAAGATAAGGTTATTTGCATATCATGTCCGACTCAACTTCGCAAGTTGCTTCCCTTTCGTTGTGATTCCTCCACAACACATGAACCAATGAAATTTTCTTGCCCCGAAGCACTTGACCTCTCTAATTGTTCATTCGTCTAAGGATGATGGGCAGAAATAAAATTCAACTTTTTCCCCAACACTCTTTGCAAGGACCTGCAAAAAATGAACATGAACCTCAGGTCGGGATCTAAACAATACTTGAAGGGTCGTCATGGAGACGAACAATATTCCCAACGTAGAGGTGACTCAACCTCGACAAAGGAAAATTTATCCTAATCATGTGACCATCAAAACAATATGCAATATTTATCCTAACAGTAATAATAGACCTTTAATCTCACTCTTCACCATAAGTAGACAATTATAATCCAAACTTCAACATTACACTGACAGTTGGCAAAACAAGGTACTATTCCAACAATAACCGAACATTAATAGGCTTATTATCATGAAACAGATTTCCAATAGTTATTCTATAAAAACCATAGCACAATCACATTGAACAATACTTCTCAACCAAACGCAGCAAAAACTACCCCTCTTGAGTCCTAATGAATCAATAATGAGCATATTGAAATTTTTTTTTTTCAGTTTCCTCAACAACCTGAGTACAATCAGGTATTGTCTAATTAATACAATCCCTATAATCATATCCAATGACCAAACTAAAATTCTCAAGTTCACCAATGAAGACAGCAACGAATCACCAATAGTTTCACTAGTGAAATTATAACCCGACAAGAACCAAAATCAACTTAGCACAATCCTTTGTATAATCAAAGCATAACAAACTATTCTTCAGATTTCAGACAAAATCGAACAAGTCTCAAAAATTTCCATCAAGCAACAATTTATTATATTCTCAGCTTACAACAACCCAAACAAATCTTATTATTGATGCAGAATCCAACATAAAGATAGGAGTCCAAAAATCAGAAACCAAACTCATCAATTGCTGCAAACAAAGACATTAGATCGGGATAAAGTAAGTAAACTTGGTCAAACGATACATGATGACCCACACCGCATCCAACTGCTCTTCGTCTTGAAGATGTTTAACTTTCTCGTAAATCAAATTACCAAGTTGGTGTAACTTCTTTGTCCTCTAGAGAAACGATGGTGTGACAACCACATTATGCGTACAAGTTGTATCATCCAACTTATAGTACTACAAACTATAGTTTCCAACAATCATAAATCACTTTCACTTATCCAAAACCAAACAAGCAAGTGGCCCCTGAGGGTTTTCTTTTCTTTTCTTTTTTTTTTCTCAAGGCATCAACACATACATTAATTTATTCCCAGATGATACCCTAGACTAAAATTGTAGTTCGCCAGGTATTTCATTCACCTATGTTGTCTCAAATTCAAATCTTTCTAAGTGAAAAGATACTTCAACTTTTGTAATCCAAAAATACTTGGAAGTTTGAACCATATAAATAACTCATTTGAATCCTTAAGGCAAATATTATAACAACTAATTCTAAGTAATGCGTTACATAATCCTTTTCATGGGTCTCAAATGTTGAAATGCTTGAGCAACCACTTTACCATGTTGCATTAAGACACATCCAAGTCCAATTTCCGAAGCATCCATATAAACTGCATAAGTCTATCCACTATCTAATATTGTCAAGATAGGTGCGCTCGTCAATCTGTTCTTCAATCCCTCAAATGCACTCTAACATTGGTCACTCCATTTAAATCGTACCCCTTTTCTAATCAACTTCGTTAATGGTGCTGCTGACGAAGAAAACGTTTCCACAAACAGCCGATAATAACCGACAAGACCTATAAACTGTGAATCTCTGACATATTCTTCGGAAGCTGCCACTACACAACTACCTCAATGTTCGCAAGGTCTACTGAGATTCCATCTCGTGAAACAATATGTACTAAAAACTTAACCTCTAAGATCCAAAAGTTACATTTACTCATCTCAGCATATAACTAGTGATCTCTCAGAATCTCTAATACAATTTGAAAATATTCTCAATGCTGACTCTGAGACTTAGCGTAAATCAAAATATTGTTCTTAAACACCACGACGAATAGATTTAAATAGGGTATAAAAACCTGATTCATAAAATCCGTAAAAATTGTTGGGGCATTAGTCAACCCGAAAGGTAACACTAGAAACTCGAAATGTCCACATCTCATCCTAAAAGCTATCTTCCGGATATCCTCTTCTTGAATCTTCATCTAGTGATAACCAAACCTCAAATCAATTTTTAAAAAGTACAGTGATCCACGAAGTTGATCGAACAAATCATTGATTATGGGCAACAGATACTTGTTCTTTACGGTAACTACGTTTAACTTTCGATAATCAATGCAGAGTCTAAAAAAAAACCATATGCTTTCTTAGCAAACAAAACCATTGCACCCAACAGTAAGATACTCTCCCGGATAAATCTCTAATCTATCAATCCACACAACTGCTTCCTTAACTCATGTAGCTCTATAGGAGCCATTTTATACGCAGAAATAGAAATTGGGATAGCGCTCAAAACCAAATCAATACGAAACTTGACTTCACGGTCTGGAGGCAACCCTGGTAACTCGTCAGGATACACATTTGAAAACCCTCTCACAACTGAGACATCCAGATCCTGACCAGCGATCTTAACCTCAATATTAACCAACCAAAGATTTTCGTATTACTTTAGTCCACTGCGACTACATAAACGTGTCTGCAAAATAGAATTGGTCGTCATCACACTAGTATCATTGCGATCAACGACAACATGTCCTTGTTTAGAAATAACTGTAACTCGCTTTAGATGGCATTCCACAGCTACCCTATATTTTCTCAACTAATCCATACCCAAAATCACGGCTAACTAACAAATGGGTAAAAGAATCAGATTTGCAGAAAAACGTACAGTCATCGATCTCTACGCAGACTGCTCTGCACATAACAACTACTCCACTCTAGACACCCAGAGGAGTACTAAATATCAACGGAGATTTCATCTACTACACTAACCACTGACCTTAGGTCAACTCATGAAAAGCTCTAGCCATAGAGTCATAATGGCTAAGACTACTATACTACGTTCTGAATACCTCGATAAAATCTTTCCACTCCATCGACTTGGACATCATAACTAAACCTCACGACGTTCCACCAACTGGACGTTAATTTCTCCAAGTATTGACTAGTAATCCCCACTTAGAACATTTCAAAAATTTTAAGTGCCTCAAATTTCTTTCCCATTTTCTAGAACCAACTCTCCATTCCCATTGGGTTTCCAACACCCTCAAACACTAGTTTGGAATTGCTTTTAACCATTCTTCTTTTTCCCATTTATAAAAATTTGAACAGAGTCTCCCTTATTTCTTTACTCTACCAAAAGCTACAATCATACATCCTGTATCAAATCCCAAACAATTCCTGTATGATTTATCATTTATTACATCCATAAATAAACTTTATCAACGAATTACAATTATTCACATCAGATACAATCATCCAACACTATTAATTAACTAACATTTCCTTTCAACATTCATTACATCTATTACCATCAAAATGCATACATTCCAACTTCACCTTGCTTTTAACGTGCTCACCTACCGTCCGAGCACACTCTAACTGCTTTCTCCATCAATTTATTTTTTATCTTCAACGATTATCCAAATAATCCAATTACACCTAATTAATTTCTCAAGTACCCTTACTTCCAATACGGAAAATCAAGGTATTACATAATTCATTCTAGTAAACTCCTAGAACACATCATTCTCATCATACCAGATTCATGTGCAGAACTATTACTAGTCAAGTTCTGCAAACTATCTATCATTGCTACAATGGGATCAGAACCATACTTTTTGATCGGCCACAAGATGTCCTTCTCGATGGCATTTTCAAAATTCAGAGAAAAGCAAATCCAACTTAGTTAGGAAACTTAACTTGTGCACAATTGTCAAACTCTTGTCCTACACCATTAAATTCTTAAGTGATCACTACTTAAGGATTCGAAACTTTGAGCTCTGATACATAGACAGCTATGTGGCTTTTATCGAAAAAAAATTGCTATATACATAGACAGCTATACCTCGTAAAATAGGCCATCATCGTGTTCCAATCTGAAAACGTCATCAGTGAAAATGGGTGGTCACTCAAGGACTCACCCGCCACTCAACAGAGAAAGGTGGTCACCCGTCGGCGACAACACCTTATGAGGCAGGAGGAAGTATAAATGATGGTGGTCCGTAGATCCAACGAGTCATACGATCAAATATAACGGATACAGTTGCTCGCTATATGTGGACTTATTTAACAGCTAAGATACCTAGAGGCTCCAAATGAATGAGGGTTGCCAATGAGTAAACTCGGCCGTCCACCCGTCAAATGGAATTGGTACGTAGGTTAACTAAGTCTTAGCGATTGACAACCGTCAGATCCGTGGGACAAAACCTTGGGCAGGTTTAGGGATTTTCGACCCTAGGAGGCGTCATCACCCTCCCATACTATTAAACGGAATGACACATCACCAATGCCCCGATCTGTTGTCACACGTCAAACAATCAACCTTCACGCAGTAGAAGGTATCAAAGGGATAGTGAATCCATCCCTCAACATATACATAATAAATTTCAAACCATGTACGGAATTAAACGTGAGAAAACATACTACTAATAAAAACTGACATGCTGTCGAATAGTCCCCGTCATTTTTTAAGTGTGGTATTCCACAAAATAATTATTTTGAAAACGGGATATGATGCAATATAACGCAAGAGGTATAGAAATCCCTACCTCGATGGCGGTCTCGTCATGTCAACCGAAGCAAGCATTTACTCAAGAATTATATCATACTCGTCGACATTGTCCAAGCTTGACGAATGTACAAAAGCGGGAGTTCATAAATAAATCCCAGAAGGTAAGCAAATGACCCTATACCAGTAAATGACTCATCCAATATTCCCAACAAAATCCCCAACTTTATCCTTTGGTAAATAATTAGGTCACTATCCAAACAATACTTAATCCTCAACACATTGTGCTCATTCAAACATTTAGCAATATCACATAATGTTTCCCAAACTTAGACAGAATCGACTCGATCACATGCATAACTATAATAGAACCTCAACCCAATTCATTATTCCATAGCGAAAACATCCTCTACATCTATTTCCAAAACAAATCTCCAATTCCAAATTAAAAAACCATTATTCAATCTAAAATCCATTTTTGAAATCGAATAGAACCATAAAGGCATCTCATCATTACAGTTACAGTTCAACTCAACAAACTAACAGGTATGTATGAAATTCTCTTTTCCATCTAGCAATGACTTAAATCCTCTTAAATTCACATATTCTCAATCTCATAAATAGGAGCAATTCAATCAAACAAAGAAATGACGTACAATCAACCACAAAGCACACCCAAAAGCAGAAATCTAGAGTTCAACTTAATAGAACCCAACAGACGGAAACTTTAGTACAAACAAATTCGAACAGAAGCTGCGAATCGGCCTTATTTAATTTACAACAGCATAACAAAACTAACAATCAATATCTAAACTTCATCAGTGAACCAAACAAACTGAACAAAACCTAGAATCCATTTGCGAGCAGGAATTCAACTAAAATTCCTCAACATAACTGAATCGAAATTAGTCCTAAATGGCAATGAGAAATACAACCAAAATCATGAATCACTCTTAATCAGCATCAATCCACATTCAAGATCAGAAATCGTAATGAAACAGTCCAACTAAAAATTTCCTCACCAATAGGACGGGATCCGCGTCTTGTTTTTCTTGCCGGAATCGAAGATATGCTCGGATTTGGAGCTGCCGTTGCCGGAGGTTGCCTCACCAAAATCCTTCGATTCGATCACTTTAACCCCACAACACATATGAACCAACGACATGACAAATCCAACTTAACATTGGAATAAAAACTTGAATCAAAACATCTCACCCACTTAACAGAATCGGAGTCTGTTCGTCGCCTGTTTCGAGACACTTGTAGGATCGCCAGTGGACAACACAAATCGTCCGAAGCCATCTAAGGTTGCTCGCCCGTTCGTAGCTCGCCTGAAGAAGCCGAGAAATGCCAATTTCCACTCTCGGCCGACGTCGTCTGCTCAGACGCCGAAGGAGTCGCTCGCAGCAGCGTCTCTCGTCATCAAAGATCATCGGTAGCAGCCTCACCTTAGCCGGACGTCGCCGCTCTCGATCTCTCTCGCACTTGCCGGTCGGGATCGAGCTCTCTCTCCCTCCTTCGGTTTCTCTCTTGGCCCCCGATAACAGGGAAGGAGAAATGGGGGAGGAAGAGAACCCTAATATCTTCTCCCCTATTTCTTCAATTTTTAATTTTTGTTTTCTATTTTTTTTTCAACTTAAACCTTGAACTTTGTTACTCCAAAGTATTTGGCGGGATTTTCCCCCCCTTATTCTCCCTCTTTATTTTTCATCTTCTCATACTCCTATTTCACTTATACCAACTCATTTATTTCTTTTATCCAATAATTTTCCTAATTTCTTTTCCATTAAAATAAATAAATGTATATACACCAATTATATACATTACCCTTTTATATAGTCTACTCAAACTCCCAATTTAATCATAACATCGTCTAACGACGTTATAGTTCCAATTTGACTGTCCAACTTTGTTCCTTATCTAATTTCACCGACTTTGACTAGTGGACCAAATTTGTATATGTGGCCGCTTCATGACAATTCGATCAATTTCTTCAACGCTATGACTGATTTTCAACGCGAAAAATTTACACGTGGAATTTCTTATTTAAAAATTTCACGGCTTTTACATGCAAGGTGTCGATTGGCGGGCATCATCGACCGATGTGAAATGAAGAAGTTTTCTGAATGGTTGGCCGTTGATCACCTAAGAGAAACAGACATTCAGCTTGATCATCTGCCAATAATTAAGGTTATTTGGAGAGTTTTAACCGATGCAAAAGAAGGAAAGATTGTTGTTTGAAGTGTTTAGATGTCGATGAGGTTATGTCCCATAGCCTTCTATCCTCATCTTGACATTGATGAGGCATTGGATGTTGCCTATAAATAAGAGAAGAGTGGCAATGATTTGACAGAGAAGAAACCTGTGAAAGCTCTGCCAAAACCTTTGGTGGAGTCTTGCTTCTGGTGTTTTGTGTGAATGACAAAAGGAAGAGTTGTATGGTTTTAGGGAGAACATCTAGAGAGAAAAGCTGAGAGGTTCTGTAGGTTGAGTGAAAGCAAAATGGTACAGAGAGAGAGATAGAAAGTCAAGTGGGTTTTGGAGGTTAGAAAATAGTGAGGAAGGAGTTGTAGTGATTCGTCTGTGAAAGGATAGTGAGGACATTCTTTGGATGCAAACAGTGAGTTGCTGTGAGATTCTGGTGAAGGTTGAGGCTCTCTATCTCTCGGGTTGATCCTATGGTTAGAGTTTTGAAACTGTGAAGTGAAGTCTTTGGTGTTAAGGTATTAGTTTCCATCTATTTGTTCTCTGTTGAATAGTTATGCTGAAAGTGATATGTTGTCTGTTGGATTGAATTTATTTTACTAAGTGGATGGGTATATTTGCCATGGGTGATAGTTACTACTTTGATAAACATGCCTAAAGTTTTGTTGGGATAATTGTGATATGAGTAATATTCTGCTAGTTGTTAAGTGCAAAATATGGGTTGTATTATGTGGATTTATTGGAGAAGGTAGTTATTGGATTGAGGGTTGTCGTTGTTGGAAATTAAGTGATAATAAACATGAATGAAATTATGCTACTATTTTGAAATGGGTAAGGTATAAACTTTGGTTATATTGTGATGATTTAATGGGATATTATTAAATGAATATTTAGGATTTTAGTAATTATTGGAAATAGCAGTTTGAATTTCGACTTGATTATCATAAGGAATAAGCTATTGAGTCCAGGAAATTTGTTAAGCAATGAATTACTAGTAGTTAAGGTTAATTGTTGGAGAATCTTTATTGATAATTTCATGTTGTTGATAACTAGGTTTTGAGAAGAAAAAATTAAGTGGTAACTAGTTAAAGTTAAAGAATCTAGGTAAGTGGTACTGCACATGTTTTGTCCGAAAGGGCCTAAATCACGAGAATTAGGGGGTGTTTATTGTGTGTTTAATGGATTGTTATAAATTGTATGTCTATTAGATTTAAATTTCGTTCCTTAGTTAGGACAGATCACGTTTTAAGGATAGGATCAAGGAACACGTTAGATAGGATTGTATGTGCATAACAACGGACTTGGAATCCTAAAGTACACGAAAATGAAATAAATGTAAATAGTTATTTTTGTGGTCCGGTTGGTTACGCCCGACACAAAAACCAAAGATAAGTAAATAACTGTGGTCCGGTTGGTTATGCCCGGCACAGGAATCAAAGATAAGTAAACGGATGTTTGTGTGATTCAGTTGGATACGCGCGGCACAAAAACAGATTAAACAATAGTAAAAGACAGGAACAACAAATAATGATTTTTGTGGTCTGGTTGAATACGCCCAGCACAGAAACAGAATAAATAATAGTAAAAGACATGAACAGTAATAGATAAGCAAAATTGAAAAAATGTATACGATGTTACAAAAGTTATATATTTATTTCTTGCTTTAAGTTTATACCGCTTATTGAGCTTTAGGCTCATAGTTAGGTGCCATTGATGTAGGTAAGGAGCCGATGATTGGATAAAGCTGTTAAAGGACGTAGCTGATGGAGTATTACCGGGTTGGGCGTTTGTGCTATTGGTGACATTGGCCTTCGGATTATGGCTCATGGAAATGGAATAAATGTATTTAAATGCTTTAAAAGTATTCAAGTGCTATTGGCTTTAAATGGTTTTAAATAAATGTTTTAGTGATGTTTGTTTAAATATTTTTTAAACTACCTGTTTGTGGTATTTAAATGTAAAAGAATTTCGCTGTATGTTTACTCAGAGTTTTATATACTTAAGACTTCCGTTGTATGTTTACTCTGGTTTTCCCTCACGAGTGCTTTTAAAAGAAAGAAAATTTTTATACGGAAAAAGCTATGGGATGTTACACTAAGGCTCAGTAAGCGACATAAAATAAAATATGCAATGCATATGCTATGCTACTTTTAAAATCCGTATGCAGTTTTCTATTTTCTATTTCTGTTTCTGTTTCCATTTTAGTATCTTTTCTAGTTACATTATTCGTTCACAAAATACCCCGAAAAGAACCTCGGACTTATCCGTTCCTAGAATACCCCAGAAAGAACATCGGGCTTATCCTGCCGTTTTAGTATTGGGATACCTCGAAAAGAACCTCAGGCTAATTCGTTCCTAGAATATGTAATACCCCAAAAATATAATTCCCCTTTTTGATGATGTATTAAAACTGGATAGTTTTAATATATAAATAGTGCATTGTATTATGCGACGGTACGTGTTAAGTTGTCCTTGAAAGTAGATGGTTAAACAATGGAAAATTATCTATGTATACTTAAGAAAAATGTGCACTGGTGAGTTTCGGACGCCTGGGGACGTGACTCCGGACGACTTGATGCGTCCGCAAGACTATTGAGCTGCGCCCTTGTACCTTGGGATGACATGGGGATGAGGATTTGGCCTCCTGGGTGGTGAGGACGAATTTTTGGATGCTGCGCACAAAGAGAACTGCTTCCGATTTTAATCTATACAAATTTTGGAGACTTTCAGAAGACTTGCGGATGATGCAAACGAGGATGGACTGCGTCCGATTTGAGTCTATACAAATTTTGGACACTTTTGGACGACTTGCAGATGATGCAGATGAGGATGAACTGCGTCCGATTTGAATCTGTACAAATTCTAGACACTTTTGAACGACTTGCGGACGATGCGAACCATCCTGGTTCGCGTCTGATTTTGATCTGTACAAATTCTAGACACTGTTTGACGATATGCGGATGACTGGGCTCATCCGAACTATCAGGGATTTCTGAGAAACCCATTTGAATTACCTTCTCTCTCTTTCGATTTCTTGTTGCACTTGAAAACGCCTCTCTCCTTCAGCCTTCCTGCGAGACGTCCCTTCCTTCCCGGTAAGTTGGAAGCTTTCCATGTGGGGTTTCTTCAACAGACCTCCCCTCCATTGGATTGTACAATGGACAGCTTTTCTGCAGCTTATCCTTGTTGCAGTTGCCAGCTCCCTTTTTCTCCCTTCTATCTTCCGTCTATAAGAGGTAAGCCTTCTCTAGTTATACTCTGGCTCTAGAAATTGTGAGGACATTGTTGTGAGGTAGCTTAAGGTGAGTGTAGTGCTACTTGGGGTGTTGCTCTACAAACATTGTTGTGAGATCTGCCCACCGTGAGGAAATACTAAGAGTTGAAGGATTTTGGATACACTTTGGTTACTGTTTTGCTTGTAGTTTACTGCTGGAAAATTGAGGTAAGAATTGGAATCATAGTTGGCCAAAAGATGGCCCTACATTACGGGTTGTTTTTGGATATTAATTGAACTGTTGTGGATTGATGATTGCAAATGGTAAGTTCTATTATGTCGCTGAAATTGGATCTGTCATGCTCTTAATATTGAGTTTGTTTTTAGGACCTGTTATGCTCTCAATGTTTGGCTGTAGTCTTAAGATCTGTACGCTCTCAATATTTGGACTATGATAAGAAATGAGTTGAAATGAAGCAGGATATTCTAGGAGCTTTAGTGATGCAAACTGCTCTTCAACATTGTAGAGGAAATTATCATAGAGGAAATTACCAATTAGTATGATTAGTTGCTGTCAAATCTGGTTACTGTGAAGCATGCTAAGCTGAAATATGAATAATATGAACTGTTCTCTTGTTTCATAATTAGCATCAATGCATGTTCATCAATTCAAGGTTTATAAGCATAGAATTGGTTGGATTATAGTTGAACCTTGTGAAGGGAATTAAAGTTGAATTCTTGCTCATACTGCCAATGGAATAAATAAGAAATTACAATATCCTTGTTTTGTATAAGCATGTAAGTTCCTTAGCTTTCGATTGTTCGACTAGTAGTAGTGATAATAATAAATTATGCTGAAATTACCTATAAAGATTTATGGTTATGACCTTGTGCTTTAATTCTGTGATTTGTTTGTGGCAATCATGCATCATCTTAAGGCTTATGAATTGTTTACATTTTTTGTACCATACCTAAAATACATAAATAGGCGTGTGGGGTTTCGGTGAATTGTCACTTTCCATACGGTAGATTCCTTCCACGTAGGGAGTGGTAGGTTTAGTAGTTAGCTACATGGATTCTAGGGTTCACAATTACCCCGTTCTGAAACCCCCAACGTCTTCAATAAAAGTGAGGATATCTCCTTGTGGATACACCCCTGATGGATATATCTCCTCGTCGGAGTGACCGGTTAGGCCACAAGGTACTAGGGAGTATTCCACCTTGACTTCCAGAAGGGATATGGTTCTCTTCTGTAATGCATTGTGTGATCACGCATCATTTGCATTACATTTAAATTCTGATTCTTGCTAGGCGTTAGGTTCATTGTTTTTCCAGCAATGTAGGTGATTATTTTGATGATGACGTTCCAGTTATGGAGGAGGCGTTCCAGGATAACCCCTCGTGTTATCAGCCGATTTGACCTGTTGGGTGTGACTCCTATGGGATGTGAGATGATAGTATTTTGAGAGAGAAGGTATTTTGGTAATTTGATGTAATGGTATTTGAACACTAATATTTGTAACTAGGGACTTTGGAACTTTTATTGTGAACATTTGAACTATGTTTTGAATTCTACTATTATTCCGCACTAATTATTCTGATTTCATTTCCAAAATGCATTTCAAATGTTGAATAAATTAAGCGAAATATTTTATGACGTATTTTAGAATAAGAAAAATGGTTTTAAAACAAAGGGGCGTTACAGTTGGTATCAGAGTGCAACCAGGTCAAAATTAGTTATGTAGACTGTTGATAACATAAGGATCGTTGTGGAACACTCCTCATTCTATAAGTAAAATTCTAATCTCTAAATTTTAATTTCGCTCAAACTCACTAGTCCTTGAATTTAAATGTAGAAAAATTATTAAAATGGCACGACGAGCAAGAAATGACATGCCAGTACCTAATGAGCAGGATGAAGCCCTCAACCGCATAGCAGAAGTTGATGAGCAACAGGCTCAATTTATGGCACAACAGGCGCAAGTTATTGAGAGATTGGTGGAATGTGGAAACAGGCATGGTAATGACAACGGTAACAGGAATCCCCATGCCGCTATTGCACCCGCGGAGGCCCGTTAGGAGCAGTTTCTGTGACTTCAACCACCAACTTTTGAAGGTTCAGCTTGAAGAGTTAATTACAAAGGGGTTCATGCGACCGAGCTTCTCACCCTGGGGAGCTCCCGTGTTATTTGTGAAAAAGAAGGATGGATCACTACGAATGTGCGTTGATTATCATGAGCTGAACAAAGTGACTATTAAGAACAGATATCCTTTACCTCGGATCAATGATCTGTTTGACCAACTACACGGTGCTTGTGTATTCTCGAAGATTAATTTGCATTCGGGGTATTATCAGTTAAAGGTTAAGCAAGAATATATAGCAAATACGGCATTTTGAACCAGACATGGACACTACGAATTTCTCGTAATGTCTTTTGGGCTAACTAATGCCCCAGCTGTTTTTATGGATTTAATGAATCGGATATTCAAGGAGTATTTGGATAAATTCATCATTGTTTTTATTGACGATATTATAGTATATTCTGAGTCGGAGGAAGAACATATTGAGCATTTGAGAATTGCTCTATCTATTCTGAAGCGACACCAACTATACACGAAATTCTCCAAGTATGAATTCTGGTTGAAGGAGGTCAGTTTTGTTGGCCACGTAGTTTGTAAAGAGGGTATTGCTATAGATCCTGTGAAGATTCAAGAAGTTGTTGAATGGGTATAGCCTAATAATCTATGATTATTAACTTATGGGTTATTTAATTAGGTTGAAGGTCTTAAAGAGGAAGGAGGAAGTTTAGAAACACGTTACGGACGCCAGATATGAAATAGTGCATGTGATTGGCCATTGGAGGTCTAAATCATGAGGTAGGAATTGTTGTGTTTAATTTATGTATTATGGATATTGTGCTATGTGATAGGTTGATAGATTCATTTGGTGATCCATGTTCTTAACGCACGTATTGTTTTCTTATAATGTGATTTCCCATTGTTATCGCATGTATTGTTCTCTTAAATTGTGATCTCTATTGTTATCGCACGTACTATTTTCTTATATTGTGATCTCTGTTGTTATCGCACGTATTACTCTCTATTGATTGTGATTCCTGTTAATATCGCACGTATTGTCATCCACTATATTGTGATACATGTGTTATTACTCTTTGTTGATTGTGATTCCTGTGATCCATGTTGTTATAGTATTTATAAGCATTGTATGAATTTGCATCATGATAATAGACATAAGGTTGATGCAATATTTGGATTGGTATTCACATTGCATGGGAGAGACATTTCATGGGAGAGACCGAACTTAATAAATGTAATGGGAATTGAGGGTTGGGGAGGTAGTTCAGACTCTAATAGGAAGACTTGAGATTAAACCCTTAGCTCGTTGGGATGCGAGAAGCCTGTCTCCTGAGAGTTAGTTTTCAGTCAAAATCTATTCTCCTCATTCAGATTCTAACCGGCAGACTCGAGATTAAACCCTTCCTCTTTGGGATGCGAGAGCTTGTCTCCTGAGTGAAAGTTCACTCTCAATGTCCGCGCTCAATGTATGAGTTTAATGATATGAGACTATAAGTAAAGTACAGATTGAGTAGATTCCTTTCTGACATAATCAGACATGAGCATGCATCATATTGCATTTCTATTTCTTGCTGAGCGTTAGGCTCATGTTTGTCTCATGATGTAGGTACACGCATGAGAACAGGTTAAGGAGCAGTTGATTAAGGATTTACACGCTCGGATCATGTGGCTGGCTATGCTAAAGGGAGTTAAAAAGAGAAATAATTCAAAAGAGATTTTGTAAAGTATTTAATTGTAAAAGAAAATGATTTTTACTTACTTCCGCTGCGATTCGAAAAAGGAGTTTTATTAATTGCATTTTCAACGGACTTGTTTCATTAAGTCTTCTGTTGTTTTTATAAAAGAAAAATATTAAATTTCACACGATTTCAAAGGTAGTAAAAATCGGGTCATTATAACAGACATCCCAACACACTTCACGGATTATTCTCATCACTTAAACATGTAAAACTAATTATTCCAATAGTTTATTAGTACAACACATGAACAGAGAGAAATTATCACAATCTTCATTCATATCATCTGAAGCAGTAAACAACAGGGGAATTATTCAACAATAGAACATAAATCTTAACACTTTATCTTCGTCTTCTATTTTTAACATTGTTAAATCCATAAACAGAGAAGGAATTCATTTTACCTGAAGCACCCGACTACAGCAACTCCACTTTCCTTTCTTTCTTCTTTTTCTTCATTTCCTCTTGGCCATTTCCTTTCTCTTCTCCTGAGAACTCTCATTCTCATCTATCACTTTTCTCCTTTCTCTTACCCATTTCTCTCGACTTTTATTTTTCCCAGAGAGCTTTCGCTCTGTCTCACTCATTTTCTCTCTGCTTTTCTCCCAGAGCTTCATTGCCTCTTTTCTACCTTCATAGAAAACGTTCCCCATAAGCCTCACACATCCCCAATATAATCTCACCTAACTCATCGTAAGAGTTGCCATTTCTAAAGAGGAGTACGTGGAGGAATCACAGAAAGCATCACGTGTCGGGATTCACTTTTCTCATCGAGCTAGAGTTTCAAGTGGAATCGGTCCAACATTGAACTCATGAGTCGATCATAGGATCGACCCCTTCCACGTTGTTCATCCATCATCTCACCTCTGCCATTTTCACGGAAATTCCAAATGTAGAAAAAAAAAACCAAGGAAATCAATAGAAAAACAAACTCAATCAATAGTAATACTCATCAACAGTAACAAAAGTCAAGAACAATCACAGTGCTCGACATAGGAGACCAAGAAGCCAAAAATGCACTCAAGCATTACTTACCTCTCACAGTCGCCGGAGAAGATGTTGCCACCATAGGAATTGCTCTTGAAAGCTTGGCCTTTTGGTGAAGCTCTCACACAATAGAAAACCTAACTGCTCGAAGCTGTCCCCTGTTCTTAGCGCTACTAGAAATCGTAGCATCGCGGGTTCCGTTTTTCCCCACGGCTCAAACATTGTCACCAACCCTGTAGTTCATCACTCTCATTCGTCGTGTTTGATGGAGTCATCCTCATAGCTTGCTCACTCACCCTTTTCGTGAAGGAGTCTTAGCTGAAGGATAGAGTGGAGAACCTATCTTCCCTCTTCAAAATGGCCACAGGCCATTTTCCTTCTCCGCCGCCAACCCACTCCCCCCCCCCCCCCTTCTGCCCTTTCTTTCAATTTGTCTTTTTATTTTAAATCCCTTTCTTTTCTTTATTTAATCTCCTCCTCCTTTTTAATTCATCTTCCTTCTACAGCAGTAATTCTTCCCTCCTTTCTCCTTCAATTTTCTTTTTATTTAAAATTTATTCTTTTCTTCTATTTAATTAACTCCCTTAACATATAATTATTTATTTTAATTTACTTCCACTTAATCCTTAGTCTAAACTTAATTTTGGGTATTGCATTATTATTCTTAAGTATATGTTGTTTAATGTTTGTTCTTGATAGATTAAATCGAATTGCTTGTATTAAGTTATTGATACACTACAAGGCCCAGTTACCCGCATCTGATCCAAGAAGATTACCAATCTCTTAATGAGCTATTGTTTTGTAGGAGGCATGACCTTTGAGGGACCTAAAGAGGAGCCAAAGCATGAAGATAAGGAGATGCCAAAACATCTCCTCACTTGGAGTACCCTTGTGAACACTCAGATAGCAAAACCATGTGATAACAACATTGAGGTCAACAATACTAAGGCTTAAGGAGGAGCTCAAGCTGAAGTTATGATCATCTAATAATTGAACATGCTTATGTACTCTTTATCTTATTGGAATATTGTTGATTGGGTGTATTTTAGAATATTTTTGAATCTTATTCACTCATGCCAATTTTGTGTCTCTTAGGGGTATTTTTGTAATCTTGGTTTTAGGACTTGTCTTAGGGAGGTATTTAACCTTCCTTAGGGCTATTCTAAAACCTAATTTAGAATTCAATCAACCGTAGCTTAATTCGTTCAGAGGTTTCCCTCTCAAACCCCACGGTTTTTCTTGTCTAGGTTCAACCAAAACTTGAAGCCAAAAATTGTCCCTCTCATTGTTCTTGTTTGGTCTTGGAGAGGGACCCTTATACTAGCTCCTCCTCATCTCCTCCAGAGGTGTTTCAAGGCGTGAGTTGCTAGAAGACAAAAGAAAAACAAGATGGAGTGGCTTTTTGTACAAGAGGTCCATTGAAGTTGGTATTATCATTTTTAGGTAATATCGGACCAACTTGTAAGTGTAACACAATTTTCATTAGCCTATGTTGTGTATTTGGTCATGAATTTTTGAGACATTTTTTCTTTTTGGATTAGAATGAAGTGTTGAAAATTTTGGTGCTGATTGGAGTCGTTTTTAAGATTTTATGCCATTTTTGTTATTGGTGCCTGAATCTGTTTATTGAAGTGTCTCTTCGAGCAGTCTCGTTTCGTTTGCATATCTTCATCGTTGTTATGGATTGAACCTTGATTTTTGGTGGAGACTTACATCTGTTAATTTTACACACCCTCTAAATTTGGTAGTAATTGGAAGTCAAGAGTGAATGTTAGGGCATCTTCAAATTGGGTGTTCGAAACTGTGTCCCTTGGCAACCCTTTCAAGTAGTGGAGTTTATTCAGCATAACTTATGCATCTTTATGTTTTTATTGTGCATTTTTTTGGAGTGTTTCTTCTCTGTTATTTTGCTATTCCCTCCAAATTTGGCCTACATGTAGGGAAAACGTGGCCACACTATAAGTCAAACGACCTCATTCAATTTAATGAAAATGTTCAACCTAGATAGAACGTCATCATTTTGGCTTGTAGATTCAAATGAAATGACACTACTTAGATTCAAATTACAGGCAAAACCTGTGTCACACAGAAACGTACCTATTCGCAAAAGCAAACATTTCCACGAACTACGAACTCCGTGCCCTTGCCAGTGAGTATAAAAGAAGGAATTTTAGCAGGGATAAGGAACTCTTGATTTCAGGTGACAGTGTAGTCTTGTTTGAAGATTCTTGAAAAGGCTGAGCTTTTGAGAGGAGTGACTAGCAACGGGAAGATTGTTTCACCTTGGATAAACATTTTCCCCATTTAAGCTCACTATAAGTAATGCCCAGTTGTTGTGTTTAATTTATAATAATGAACTGAGGAGGTGATGATATGTTTTACTATGATGTTTCATGTGCAATGGATTGACGATATGTAGTTTGTTGCTGTGTTTATTATTATGCATAGTAAGTAGAGAGTGTGAAGCTCCATTGAGTATGATGAAAGAAATTTGGGTTCGGTCTCGATATGATTATGTGGACACTCTCAATGACTTGATGATTTGCTTACTGTTTAATGTATATTTTCTAAGGATATATTGCTCACTATTTTGAGAACCAATTCCCAGGATATTTTATTTCTACTAGCTAAATCATGCATATGCATTAGAGGACTTGTGTTCTATGATTTTGTTACGGGTATTGAACTAAGGATATGATGCTATGCTTAGGGTGATATTTTATGTTTATTGAAAGTGTTAGATACTGTTAATGCATTGTGGATGTTTACTAAATGTTAAAGTTAAGGATTTGTTATAGTTGTTAGGAGGTGTGGATTTGTTATAGTTGCTAGGAGGTGTTGTTAGTGATGAGTCTGCTTAAGTTTAGAAGGGCTTTTGAGGATCTGGGATACTGTTAGTTGTTTGTATAATGTTCACTGGTCTTGGTTGACCCCATAGTGCTGAATCACGGAGATCGAGTCATTTACTTGTTGCTTGGGGTTCCTAGATCCGGTATAGGACCCTCCACCAAATTCTTGAGACTCGTGAATAGAATTCTTGTATTTTGATATGACTATAGGATTTGAAATCTTTGAGAACTTTGAGATCCTTTCCGAGGAGACAGTTGCCCTAGCATCAAGAAGGAACGCCGAAGAGGTAGGGATTTTACACCTTCTTGCTTCGCTTTCGCAGACCATGATTTTACAACTTAATATTTTGTGCATTACTACATATGCAACATCGATAGGGACAGTTTGACAGCACGTCTGATATTATTACACTTATGTATGAGAGTTTTATACATTTACTTCTGTGCATATAGTTTTCATGGCATGACGATATCTAATTTAGGGGAGATGATACCTCTTGATACTTTGGACGTTCTTAGTACCAAAGTATAGGGTGGTGATGACGCGTCCCTTGGGTTTTGACTCCCAAAATCTATTCAGGGTGTTCTACGTTATGAGTTTTTTGGCGCTAAGCTTAGCTAATCGTCCTACTCGGTGATGATATGGGTTGTGTCGGCGCTGAGCATATCTCATCGACAAACCCGGGGTGATGAGCCGGGTCTACAAACTGCTGTTGCTTTCTTTAAGTCTCATGAGGTGTTGCCTAAAATGGTGACCGCCTTTCTGTGCGTTTTACCAGAGGAGTCCTTGAGTGACCCTCCTTTTTCACTGGTGATGGTTTTTAGTGTAAAGTCGACGAGAGTATTTTTTAATATAGATGTTTATGTATACAGCCACATTTTTCTACGATATCTTGTTGGGGCCCTTTGAGGCTAGTTTTTCCTTAAATGATGAAAATGGTTTTTGAAATGATTTGACAAACATACATAAACCCTTAATTAATGGATTTTGATAAAAAGAGGTCAAACAAGTTTTACATGAGCTTGCAATTAGTATAAGTTTTCTACTAATTTAGTCACTCGCCCCAACGACACCTCCCCTCTATATAGGAGTGCTTTAGACCGTGGGCATTCGATTCAAGGAGATCAATCTATCTATTCCTGTTTTTTGTTTAGTTGTATTTCCATTTGGTAAGAATTATTAGCTATTGTAATACATTTTGGATTTTATTTGGGATGTATGGACATGGATGCATAGTTTAGTTTGTATTTAATTTGCATTACTATAATATTAAGTCTTGCGATCACTGTGTGGACCGTGGCCCATCACAAGTGGGTTACAGCTGAAAATTTTGTTTAAGTCTTCCGCAAACTTTCAACTAGCCTTGGGCTAGGCGATCGGATTCTCTACTAGAATCGGGTGGTTTGGTTGGGCGTTTCTGTCAGACACGCCTCCAGGCCATGACAATGGCTCTCCTCACAAGGTTAAGTCGGAGCTTCGTTCCATGCGAGCAGTGGAATGATAAGGTCCGTAGGAGACAGGTTTTCGTAAAAAAGTGTGTCCATGAAGGGAAACTTCCGCAAAGCACACAAAAGTGTAAGCTTTTGTGGGACACTCGTATTCATGGGAGAAGAGGTTCCACGGAGGACACATGTCTAGGAAAGTGTAGACTTCTGTAATGAAGTAACGCACGTGTCCACAAAAGGCAAACTTCAGCGAAATGCATGTGACAGTGGGACTTAAGTTTCTACAAGAAGTACATGTCTACTGGAGCGAGGGACATATGTCCATGAAAGCTAGGAACTTGTGCACCAAAGTAGAAATCCGTAGATATTATTTTCATGTTCTGACTATGACTCAAACTCCTGAATTGAGTCCTTGTCATCTCAATGCCACGCACCAGGCGAAGTTTGTAGCCATAATTTTGTTTCATCCGATTTGGGTTCCTAACATAGTACGGGACCCATTCCTTGTCCTTGTTCTTGAGTTAGATAAAGCAACTCATTTAGTTGACTTTGTTATAGGTTTAGAAGATTTTTTGAACTTTGAACCAGTGCTTGAGTATGCTACTCCTAAAAAAGGAGAGACTGCTGTTGAGGTAGGGATTTTATATTTTATGCATAACATTGCATCATGGCTTTCAAAACTGTATTTTGTGGGTTGCTATATATGAAAACCTTATGGGAACTGTTCGACAACACATAAATTTTTATACTATATATATACATGTAAGTTTTACTCGTTTAATTTATCATGCATGGTATTTCATGGATTCTTCTTTTACTAATACGAGAGGATAAATCTTCTTTATACTTTGGACTATCACAATGTCAAAGTATCATGAGGCTATCCATGCACATCTTCTACTGCGTGAAGATATTTTGTTTGTATGCTATATAAAAATGGGTAATAGGGCGATGGTGATGTGTTCATTGGGTTTTGAATCACTAAACCTGATCAAGATGTATTTAGTTATTGACAGCTCTGGTAACACAGTTAGATCTTCTGACCACCATCATTTTTCCCTTTCTAGCACATGAAATGTTGCCCATAAATGGTTGTCGCGTTTCTATGCGTTTGTTTGGAGGATTCTTGAAGTGGTCTTCCACTTTCACTAAGCCTGGTTTTATGGTAAAAAAGCCAGTGGGGCTATTTTCATATGAGCTATTTATTTATACAACAACATTTTCTAATTGCTCATCCATTTCCAATGGGGCGATTTCTTAAAACATTGACAATGATTTCAAATGAATTTAAATTCATGCACTACATTGTCATTTATCATAGTTTTGATGAGAAAAAATAAAATCAGTTATACATACATTGCATTTGGATACTGAGTTATTCAGTCACCCCAACGACCTCATCCATCCAAGGTAAGGACAAGGCTAATCAGGAATAGCTATTGAGCTATTGGATGCAAAACTTCCTGTTTTTGCTTATTTTCTTGAGAGACTTATCTTGTATCTGGTTAGAACTTTAACGTTTAACTTGGATCTGTATAAGCATGATTAGATCATGATTGGGTTTTTGGATTTACTATGTGAACCTACGCTCATCTCGTGTAGGCTATAACTTTGATTTATGTTCAAGTCTTCTGCTGCAAACCAAGTCTTGGGTTGGGCGATCGAATTCTTTCCAATGATCGGGGTTGTTCGACCTAGCATTTATGTGATGTGCCCCAAGATCCTGTCTTCTGAGCTCAGGCCAAGAGGCTCGTCATTTTTCTAACGTGTTCTTATTTTGTAGGGAACAATGATTTATTGGACTTTATGGAGGAGAGATCACACATGAAGATAAAGAGGCTCCATCTCACGTCATCAAGTGGCGCCATGCAAGTGAATCGGCTAACCTCGTGCTTACCCAGCTTGAAGGAGATACCATGGATTGAAGACTTAGGAAGTCATGTGTTTCTTCTCTAGCTAACTTGGAGGAGAGGTTTTGATCAACTTAGCAAAGAGGAGTTGGTACATGTGGGCTAGTGGATGTCATGCTTATCATAGAAGAAAATTGTGGGTTGTCATGTTCGCCTAAAATCTGACCTCCAGATGTTCAAGGGCTTTTTTGACAATCAGAATGACTCTATTTCAAATTTGGTCTTTCATACATTTTGTAACCAACAGCTAGAGCTTTCCAAAGAGGTATTGGGCGTTATATTTGGAATTCGTTTGATGTGTCAAAAGTTACATTTACAGAGGCAAAAACACCAACTTCGGACCTGTTTTGTGATTCATTATTTAGGGTCAATTTTGTCATTTCATTTTAGGGCAATTTTGTCCTTTTTTGTTGTAAAGCCCCTAGAGGGTACTTAGTCCTCTCTAAGGCAAGGAAGAACGGAGATGACTTGATGTGCCCCAGGGTCCTATCACACAGAGTCGAGCCAAGAAACACATACTTTCCTAACTCGCTTTTATTTTGCAGGAAATGTCAAGGTTTGGGATTCTTTGAAGGAGATATCACAAGACGATAAAGGAGTTCCATTCCATCTGATTTCATGGGAGCATGCACAACCAATCTAAGCCGACTTCCAAATAGCCTATGAAGAGTGAGGACTTGAAGACTACGAGTACCATTTGAATTCTTGTTATTGAATTAGTAGTAGACTTATTCTGAACAAAACTTTTATTTGGTTTTCTCTTACTTTGTTGTTTGTTTTTGGATTAAGAGTTAGAGAGGTGCGCGGTTTGCATGCAAACCACGCCCTCATGCCGAATTTTTGACGTTAAGGTTATTTTGGTCCTTGGACCTATTTTGTAAACATTAGGGTTTATATACCCTCTTTTGGAAGGAAGGGAGTAGTTCTGATTAAATAGAAAATTGGTTCTCTTGAAGAGCAAACCCGCGGCCTCCTCCCTCCCTAGCGCTGATTCTTCCATCCTCCTTGCAAGGTTTTCTTGAAGCCTCTGGGCCTTGCAATTTATGGAATATTATCTCTTCCAATGCCTTATCTTTGAGGTGAGGATTGTGGTGTGGAGATAAAAGTAGGTTTCCACCCTTGGAGAGTGTTGTCCTTCGGCCAACCACAAGTCACCCCTCTCATTAGGAGGTTCACGGACTCCTCGACACTACTCTTGATTCTTGAAGGTTTTCTTTGATCTTTTTGGTTCTTTGATGTCATAATGTTCTGGTGATTGGTTGCCTATCCCTTGTCAAAGTGATCTTTTGTGGATTATTGGTTGGAGGAAGTTGTTGTTGGATTATCTATTTGCTGCGGAATCTGTTTTCTCATTGAGTTGTTAACTACACTCGATTGAGGATTCTGTTTGAGGCCCTTACGTCGATTATATTAATTTGAGCTCTTTTGGAGATTTATTCAGTATTGAGTCAAGTAGCTGCCTTCCAAATTTGAGCTTCATTAGATGTATGCAACTCGAGATATCTATGTTTGAACCTCAAATGGTAAATCTGTCCTGTTTAAACCCTAGTTTTTGAGTTCCTTTATTTCGAGCATAACTATTGATCTAGAGTGGATTTTGTGATGAAATTTTGACACGATTTAAGTGACTGTGTTGAGTACATATCTTCCAAATTCCATATCAAGTTCATGTGGAAATTGGGAGATAAATATGATTTAATATTGCTAGTTCGGTTAGATACAGTTTTCTGGACAGATTTCTATTTTGTGCTCTTGGAGATCCTTGGAGCCTGTCATGACTTTTGAAAAAATTTGAAACCTAATTCTCCTTTTGTGGTGTGTGGTCCGCGGAACTCCCCTCCTTGGCCGATTCTCCATCTCGCCTGAACTCGGCCTTCTTGGTGCTTCTTGGCCGAGTTGGAAGGGCTACTACCTCTTCCAATACATCCTTGCTAGTGGTGGTCATTGAGGAGTGGAGGTAGAAGAAGTATTCAAAACCCTTGGAGAGCGCTTTTCCTTTCGGTCATGCCAATCAAAGTCGCCCCCTCTCCCATTGGAGGTTGTGCGGACTCTTTGGGATATTTTCTTGTTTTTCTTGCTGCACTTTCAAAGGGGTTCTTGGTAGTCTTGCTATATTCTCATTGTTCTCAAGTTACTCTGTTCTTTGATGTCGTTTATGATTAAAGATACGTTTCAAGTATGCTAGGAAGAGAAGGAGTATACTAGCCGATTAATCTGTTTTTGTGATAAATCTGTTCTGATTTTGCGATTGTGATTGGATTTCAACAACTTTGCGCACGTCCTTTTGTGCTCATTTTTAGCAGAAGTATTCTTCAATTTGTCAAGATTATTTCCTCCAAAATTGGCGTGGGTTGGCCGTATGCACGCTGACTTCTTGCTATTTCTATTTGGGTCGCCAGATCTGTTCCAAGGAAACCCTAATTTTGGGGTTGTCTTTATTTTGTCATAACTGGAGTTTCTGATGGGCTTTGGGGCTGAAATTTTGATATGATAATTCTTTGCTTGTTGTTATTATTTCCTCCAAAATTCAGCTCTTGATCTCTTAGGGTTGTGAAGTTACATTCGTTTGAATTTGGTCGGACAGTTTGATCAGAGTATTGTCTAACTGATTGCACTTAAGGTCTCCTTGTGTGGTGCACATCATTATGTTAAGCTCATGATGTGCCACAGTTTCCCTCCAATCACAATCAAGTATAGAGGTTCTCTAACAATATTTCTATTGCTCATTTTAAAGGTGATTAAGGGGAAGAATATACTTAAATCACCCTTGTCTTCCATCTAGCAACTATGTGTATCATGGAGATGTTCAAAGTGATGCACAAGTAGAAACTCAAGCAAAAGTTGAAGCCAAATCTTCGTGGGTTGAGAAACTTGTTTAGTTGTTTATCTTAATTTGCATTAATTTTTATTATGTCAAAGTGTTTGAGTACCTCCGCTAGAGCTTGTTCTACCTAGAAGGTGATATTATGTGTAAGGGTATACTTAAATCGTTCCTGCCTTCCATCTAGCAACTATGTGTATCATGGAGATGTTCAAAGTGAAGCACAACTAGAAAGTCAAGCAAAAGTGAAAGCAAAATCTTCGTGGGTTGTGAAACTTATTTAGTTTTTTATTTTAATTTGCATTAATTTTTATTATGTCAAGTGTTTGAGTACCTCCGCTAGAGGTTGTTCTAGCCTAGAAAGTGATATTATTTGTAAGGGTATTTTTGTATTTAGTCATTAGGACTTAACCATAATTAGTAGGACTTAACCCTAATTAGTATTGGTATATTTATACTTCACTTAGAGACGTTCTTATGGAAATTTTGAATATTATTGAAATTGAAAAAATTTCAGCATTCCTCCCTTGGCAAAACTTATTTCTGATCGGAGTGTTTCCATTTCGTTTGCGAGTGTCTCAAATTTCTCGTTGTTTGTGAGAGTTGAGGAAGTTTTCTTTATTGTGGTCTTCTCACTTCAAATCTTTGGACTGGACTCTTTAGCAAGGCTACAAAAACTCAAAATCTATCAAGTTTGAGTGCTTTTTTTTTTTTTTTTGTAAAAAGACAGTCTTGAAGTTAGAAGGTGTAACTAGGCACCTTTCAAGCCGATTTGCATTACATAAATCATCATTTCTATCAACTTTGTTACCATCAGCATTATCAATATCACAAAGGAATCATGGTCTTTGTTCCACTGTGGATATCAAGCATTCAAGACAAAAGGATACATCCACACAAATCAAGTTGCAAAATTTCTGGCAGATTTCTCGTCGCTAGAGTTGTGTTTTCCTTGCCGCTACGAATATCAATTCCATTCAACTTCTAACACCAATTCATTCCACTGTGAATAATCAATTTCATTCCATTGCGGATACTAATTCCATTCCACTATGGACATTAATTCCATTCTGCTGTGAATAACCAATTTCATTTCATTGTTAATCATTCGTCTGCTATCAATATTTATTTTTATCCATGTTCTATTTCATTAGCCAATCTGTGGAAGCATTCCTTGCCGATGCTGATATCTAATTCCATTCCACTATGGATAATTTACGAATCGAATGGCCAATCCTTACTTTGCTCCATCCATCGAACAACCAGTCTAGCTTCATTAAATCACATGTATTATGTGCGTTGTTTTGCCTATGCACGAAAGCATTCTTTATCGCTGTAGATCTAGGGAAGCATTCCTTGTCGATTCAGATATCTGATTCCATCCCCTTGCGAATATTTTGCGTATCAAATGACCAACTCTTCATCTACTTCATCCATTGAAGGGTTGGCCCTGCTTCATTAAATCATGAGCTATGCACGTGATTCTGTGGAAGCGTTCCTTGCCACTATAGATTTCTGATTGCTCTTTATTCAACGTGAGTCATCCACATGTCTTTCCTTCGTCCAGACATTTCTTTTCACCATTCAATCCTATCTGCAGAAATGTCCTTGCCATTGCAGATAACTTTACCTTATCTACGAATATTCATTTTCTCATTAATCTGTGTTTATCATTCTGTCATTTCTCTTTTCTGCAAATATCCATTCTCAAGAATCACTTCTGTTGCAGAGGCTATTTTTTCCTCCAATATCATTATTTATAATTCAGAGAATTATTCGGAGTTTCCTTAGCTCCCACCACTCTTGTTTTCGCGTCAGACCACCTCCAGGTCGTCACACTCTAGAAAGTGTGAGACGTAAAGTGGTGTGCCTCATAGTTGTGTCTACTATCCCCTAAATGGTAAAGTGAAAGAAAAGAAAAGAAACAAAAGAAAGAAATGAAAATAAATGTTTTATGAAAATGCATATCATGTTCATGTCATTCATATACTACTTACTGAGCATTAGGCTCATACATAAATCTTGTGATGTAGAAGAATAATTTGACATTGAGATTCAAAATTATCAACATGAATAACAACGCAGGTGATGGAGCATACTTGTAAGAAGGGCTTGTAGTTGTTACAACAACTTTGATCGTTTGGGTTGTTGCTTATAAATGTGTATTTTGTTTAAATGGTTTTGAAATGATCAAAGTATTGAAGTGTTATGCTGAATTTTATGAAAGATATTTAAAGAGAAAAATCTTTTGCTATGCTAAAAGTTTTCAAAAGCACGTTAAACACATTTTAAAATTAATGGGTATAAAAATAATAATAATAATACGATTCAAAAAATATGGGACGTTACAAACATGTCTCAAGGTCCATGGCTTTGAGGCATCAGTTTCAACATCAAACTGATCATTAAAGTTGGGCATTACTGGAACTGGCAAATTACACATGACTTCCTCAATCTGGTAAAAGCCATTTTAGCTTGGGATGACCCTTGAAATTTATCTTTTTTAAGCTATTCCGTTAACGGAACACAATTGAACCATAACCCAATACATACTTCCTCGTCAAATTTTGCTATTCATCCTGGCAATACAAAAATGTATAAGGATCTTAAGCAACATTATTGGTGGTTTGATATGAAAGTAGATATTTTTCAACAAGTAAAGGTAGAACATCAAAGGCCAGGAGGAACATTACAATCTTTACCAATACTTGAATGGAAATTAGAGCACATAACTATGGATTTTTTGATTGAACGACCAAAGACAATTAAAGAACATGATGCAATATAGGTGATCATTGATCGATTAATGAAAATTGTACACATTTTCCTAGTTATGATGACATACATGATGAATCAATATGCATAATTTTCTATTAGAGAAATAATTTGGTTGCATAGAGTACCTGTGTCAATTGCGTCAGATTGGGATTCAAGGTTTACATCAGGATTTGGGAACGGTTTGAGCAAAGCCATAGGCACAGAGTTAAAATTTAGCACTGTATTTCATCTGCAAACTGATGGACAAAGTGAAAGAATAATTCAAATTTTAGAAGATATTATAAGGGCATGCGTGTTGGAATTTCAAGTAAGTTGGGGAAAGATGCTACCATTGGTAGAATTTTCTTATAATAGTAGTGTAACGACCCAGTTTTTATAATCTTTTAAAAATGGGTTAAATTTAAAACTTTTATAAAGTAACTAAATCCCTATTTAAACATTTCAATTGAAATCAAAGTTCTTTTCTTAAAAACCTGGTTGTTAAAATATCTTTGTAAGTGGTAGAAAACTATAGTTATAAAATAATTAATCAAAACATAGTGGAAAAGTAAATAACTCATTTAAGAAATAATAGACAAGTATTACATGTTAATTACAAAACACTTTTATCTTTTACTTTCCTTAGTCTAGCCAGTCTCAAGTCCCGAGCGTGCAAATCCTTCATCGATTGCTTCATTATTTGTTGTCACGTGTGCACCTACACCATTAGCAAACTGTGAGCTGAGGCCTAGTAAGAAATGAGATATGCAGTATGATCCTGCCACTCTTTAATTTTTTTGGAATGGGTACCACCCCAAACCCATCTTTTCTTTACGTATTTTATATAACTAGTACATCGAGTTGGAGATTGGGAAATCCTTATGGAGAGGGTAGTCTCTGTCGGCTTCAACCACCTATGGTAGGCAGTCTTGCAGTCCCGATAAGGGAAATGTAACGTTTTTTTCATCTTTTCATAACCCGTGAGAGGGTATAATGATAGGCTCTAAGAAACAAATGGAGAGCCTTAGAGAAATCTGTTCCGGAGAATGATCAATACTCGAACTAGCAGAGATAAAATGAATAAAACTCCAAATGTGTATGTGAACTAGAGCTGTATCTCGGAGAACATAAACTTAATATAATCAAGAGAGTTGTATCAAAAATCCAGCCCAAAAAGCACTCTAGATTAGGAGATCTGTCAATTTCAATAACAACCCCAAAATCTGTTTCCAGCAGGACAGATTTATCAGTGCAGATTCAAAACGAAATATCTTGAGCTACGCTTACCAAATGGAGCTCATTTTTGGAGGGTAGCTCACTGACTTACTCTTGAACAAATCACTAGAAGACATGAAATAGAGACGAACGTCGAAAGGGCCTCAAACAGATACTGCAACCAGCGATAACAACAATCCAGCACAAATCACAGATTTCAACAACTCAACAATAATCCTAAAATAACCTTTTACAATCAATAATCTCCAAAAGGCTTCCTCAGCACATAACATTCATTTAATCACCAGAATATAGGCTATCCAAGCAGCAAGAAAAGAACATAAAAGAACCACAAAAATCAGGTGGGAATACAATGGAGTCCGCGGACCTCCTAGTGAGAGGGGCGACTTTGGGGTTGGCCGAAAACCAACACTCTCCAAGGTTGGAAAGTTCTCTTGTCTCCACACCACAATCTTACCTCGAAAAATAAGGATTGGAAGAAACAATATCCCAATGATGCAAGGTTGAGAAGCTTCAAGAGGAGCCTTGCTTGGGGGATGGATGAAATCGGTGCTAAGGGGAGGGGGAGGGCGCGGCTAGGTGTTCAGCAAAACACAAAATTTGTCTTCAATTCAAAACTACCCTCCAATCTACCAAGGGAGGGAATTTAACCTAAGGATTACAAATTAGGTCGAAAGACCAAAATGCCCTTAAAGACGAAAATTCGGCATGAGGGTGCGGTGTTCATGCAAACCGCACACCTCTCTAAAATCTCACAACAAAACAAAATAAAAACAAACCAAATAAAATTGTTGTTCAGAATACCAATTCTACTAAATCAAAACAAGACCTAAAATAATATTTGAAGTCTTCACGTCACCACACTTCAAGGCAAATGTGGAATCCGGCTTAGGTTGGTGGAACACCGTCCAAAGCGATCAAATGAAAAGGAACTTTTTTATCGTCTTGTGATACATCTTTCAAAGCATCCCACATCTTGGTATTCCCTGCAAAATAGAAGCTAGTTAGGAAAGCAATGAGTTTCTTGGCCCGACTCCGTGTGAAAGGGCCTTGGGGCACATCATATAACTAATTCTATCTTTTCAATACCTTCATAATTAAAAAAATTTAAATAGTAATGGTCACAACTTATTATTTTCATTATCTTTTCTTTTCCTTAATTGCATACAAATTCTAGGAACTCATTGGCATTTAAAACAAAACATAACCTATTCCAATAAACGAGTCCACACCGTAACAATACAGCGAAGCAAAGCCCAACCCAATTAGTTATCCAATCATGGAGAATATGTGACGAAACCAATGCAACTGCAGATAAAATCATCCAACGTGCAGAGCATATATCCAAAGTGTAGAACACTTAACTTTAATCTCACTGTGCATGAATTTAATTCAACATACATGCATACTTTCTCCATAATTTAATCCAAGGCAGAACCAATCAATAGCATAGAATACAATTCCCAAAGAGTGTATGCCTAATACACCCACACACAACAACAATCGGCAGAGACATTATCCAATAACAACCATAAGAGTGCACATGCATAGCAAAACTAATCTTATATATTCATGCTTTCGAATATAGCTAACAGAGGGCAAATATTCACAATTCAATCCTCAAATAACATTAACCCAAGCAATAGAATATTGATTTCTCAAAACACACATCCAATGTATTCAATTTATTCACAATTGCATAAACAAACCAAAGGTTATCGCAACTAACAGAGAACTATCATCCAATAGGTTGATGTACAACATCAATTTAACTCATACGTCCTACCACAAATAGCAAAACCATTTCTAAAACCAACAAAACATTCACAAGGCAGTATATATTCAAAAGTAGACAACCCATGTAACGACCCGATTTTTCTTTTCCTTTTAAAAATTTGCTAAAAGTTGAAACTTTTATGAAATGGCTAAAACCTTTATTTAAAACCTTTTTAATATAATATCAGAGTGTGAAACCGGACCGTTAAAACCTTTTTCAATAAAACATTGCGGAAGCGATTATAAAATCTTTTGTGAAAACATATTGGATTTATTAAAACATAGAGGAGCAATTATTAAAATCTTTCGTGAAAACGTAAAGAGTTTTTTAGAAAAAGCAGAAGCGTAAAATATTAAAGGAATCCTCAACAATTAAATACTACGTTTGAGATAATGAAAACTAAATATTAAATACAATTTAATTGCAACTGTATTCTCTTTTACTCCCTTTAGCCTAGTCAGCCATGAGTCTCGCGCGTGTAAATCCTTCATCCCTACTTTTGGCAACTGTAAGCCCAAAGACTTAGTAAGGAAAAAAGATTTATGCAATAAGATATGCCTCTCTTTAGTTCATTTGGAATGGGGGCCGCCCCAACCCAATCATTCATTACATTCGTTCATTCATCATTTACTCGTATGTCAAGCGAGAGATTGGAGGACCCTTGTCGGATAGTATAGTCAGGGTCGACTTCTAACCTCTGTGGGTAGCTAGTCCCGTTCCCAACAATGGAGGGCTTAGCCTAGCTACAAGGCTAGATCCGCACTACCCATCTGCCCTCAACTCACTTTTCTTTTCTTTTCTTAACATTTTTCCTCACATAATGCATGTGTGTACCACCCAGTGGCACTCCCTCCTTGATTTCTATTAGCATGATGCAAGATGACACATTCTCCCTATAACATGATGCGTGATGCAGTATAACGTGACATTAACAGAAATTGAAATGCGCATATAAAAGAAATTAATTGAAAAGCTGGAACTGAAAGCGCATAGAAATGGAAGCAACCAATCATTGAATAACGCATTAAAGGGTCGAAGATGACAATGATTAAAGCAAAGCACATAACAGAACAACTATGGTAATAATAAGGGCATTAAGGGCATACATGAACATATAGATCACAACAATAAACGAAACATAAATTTGAAATAGGCTATTAAACAGAGATTATAAGTCAAATGACCATTTGCTAACTAAAACATGCTTCTCAGGAGTATAACGATATAATACAAACGTGGGCAACATAAATCAGTTACAAGAAGAATTTAGAACTAAGGCGACATGCATCTGAAAGGAAAGCCTAGTTAGTTAACATGCTCATAAATTATCATTCTAGTTGATTAAACATGTTTTCATTTTAATTATCTAATCATGCTCAGATTTATGTATTAGCATGATTTTCTTCTAATCTAATTACACATGCTCAGGTTTAGCAAACTATAATTTACAATTAACACAAAGAAGACAATAACAAAAGAAAAATAAAACACACATTCACATAGTCAATGAATCTCTTAGTTCATTCACGTTTGGTTCATTCTTCTTTCATCTTCTCTATTATTCTCTAATAAGTAAAGCATCAAATTGCAGTAAAGGAAATTGTAGTAAAAGACAATATACATAATATTAACAAAGGAATTCAACACCACTAAGATTAATTGATTACTTGGTTAGAAATGCTAGGATTAATTAGAATTGACATGCTCAAGAACTAATTACAATCCCTACCCTAGATGATTAAACATGCTTTTATTATAGGTAATTAACATGTTATTCCTTTAAGTTAATTAAACATGCTCAATTGAATATGCTTAAGTGAATTACGATTGTGAGTCTATTTAATTACTCTAGTAAATTAACATGCTCAAGTCGAGTTGATTACTCTACTAAATTAACATGCTCAAGTGTAGTTATTTACTTTAGTTGATTACATGCTCAAGTTTATTTAATTACTCTAGTTAAGTTAATTAACATGGTGTCTTGTTAATTATTCTAGTTAACTCTATGCAGGTTAATTTTAAGTTAATTAACATGATGTCTAGTTAATTATTCTAGTTCACTCTAATTAAGTTAATTTACTGCTTAATTAATTGACATGCCTCAAGAAATAATCATGTTAATTAAACATACTCCGAATTCTAGTTAATTACTCAAGTTAAAACTTGCCCAAATGAGATTATAATTGTGAGTCTAGTTAATTTAGTTAGTTACTTTTATTTATTATCTAATTAGTTCACATACGTAGATTAAATAAATGGATTAATTAAACTACACTAAGTTGATTAACATGCTCCAAATCAATACTTAGTTCATTGTTGTTGACACAAGTTCAGCTAAGTTGGTTAACATGCTCTAGTTAATTAGTAATTAAACAGGCTCCAAGATAGGTGGCAAAACAATATACATTTATTGAATAAAGGAAATGACAATTTATAAATGACACAGGGATAATTAACTAAATCCAGCAGAATATTATAGCAAGTAAACTATGAAAATAGGATCATACTCAAAGGCATAGTTCTTAACTCGTTTGTTCATTCACCCATTGTCCATCAAAGTGAAGCATTGATAACAAAATTAACAATAAAGATAAAGAACTAACAATAAAGGAAATCACACAGCTAATAGCGAAGGAACAGAGCTAACAACCAAGGGAATAACACAGAGCTAGCAATAATCTATGGAGCACTAACAAATCTACACTATCATCAACAAGGAAACACAACTCACGCACACTACTTGTGGGTAGGGCCTTCACTGGCCAAGACACACCCATTTTCCTTACCTATTAGCACTTAATCTCCATCATTCTTCTCTTTCGATACATTCATGATTAAAAACATTTATCATTGACAACTTCTCATCGAATTCCTTACTTCTTAACAGTTCCGAAATAATGACGTACCACAATGCTATATTCCACGTACGTTGAATAACACTTTCCATTAATAAAACTTTACAACCATCAAAGAATGCTCATTATTCCTTTTATCCAACAACAAAGCATCAATTTAACATTCCCTACGTGCAAAGATCCATTCATGATATACACTTAACATGCTTCAGACCAATAACATCACAGAGCCCTTACCCAACCCATGATAGTTAATCAAAACTACATAGCATAACTTGACGCACTCCAAGGTATCATCACTCGAGCAAATCAAACAGTTATATGTCCTACTAACACTCAGAATCAAAATTGTAACTTAGCAACTTAATTCACGTAACAAGGATTTGTACAATAAATATATAGGGTACGGCCAATTTAATAACATAAAATATATCCACTTTAAATAGAATCACAGAACTAAATTCCAACTTGAACCAACAGATTAGCAACTCATTCATAGAACTAAAAGCAGAAACCCAACATATTATTCCATCAATAACTCATTTAGGAAATCCTTAACTGAATAACTATACTAACTAAAGTAATCCAAAATGATACCCAACAACACTATCAAACTGATGTGCCCGGTGGATCGATCACACGTTCACGAGCCAAGAAGGTCATTTCTTCTCTAACACATTATTATTTTGTAGGTCATAACAAATTAGGGGACTTAATGGAGGAGATATCACATGAAGACAAGGGAGCTCCATTTCATGTTCTCACATGGAGCCATCCATAGCCAATCGGCTAACCCTTTTTCTTACCGACTTGAAGGAGCTACCTTAGATTGGAGATTTTAAGGTCTTTTGAGAATTTGTTACATTACGTTTTTACGTTTTTATACTGGTTGTTGTTTGGGATTGCATTTTTGGATTTCTAGATTGTTTCTTTAGTTTTCATTTTTGGGAGGTGCTCGGTTTGCATGCAAACCAAGCCCTCATGCCCTATTTTGCGTTTCCAAGGGTATTTTGGTATTTTTCTTTTGTAAGGTCATTAGAGGGTATTTAATCCCCTCTAATGCATTTTGAAACACTAATTGGAAAACCCTAAAAGAATAGCCTTTTTGCTCTTGTGTTCTTGGAGACCCGCGGACTCACCTCTCGGCCACCTTCAACCTATCAACTCGGTTTGTTTGTTCTTGATAGATCTTGAACAAACCAATTTGTGCTGCCTCTTCCAACTCCTCCTCCTTGTGTGGTGGTGCTTGTGGCATGGAGTAGAAGAACTAGCAACCCCCGGTGGAGAGAGCCATTCATTTGATTGGCCGAACAAGTCGCCCCTTGGTTTTGGAGGATTTGCGGACTTCATCGGTTTGTTACCTTTTATTCATCCATCTTTTGAGAAGGGATTCTATTTTTTTGAAGTTCATGGTTGTATCTTTGTTGGTCTGGATTTGGTGTAATTTATGTGGAGATTTGGAACCAATAATCATTGTTTTAAAAGGAAAGAATTCATGTCCGAGAATCTGTTTTGAGTTTAACAGATATGTTCCGTGTTTTGTGATTGCGTTTTGCCCTGGGAATGCTTGTTATTTGAAGTTCATATTTGACAGAGTTATTACTGGAGTTGTTATGTATTGTTCGTCCAAATTTGGGATTGATTAATGATGTGCTTCAATTTGCAATGAGAGCACCTAGACGAATCGGGTAAACAGATTCTGAAATAATCTGACCGAACTCGCTTCAATAAAAAATAACTCCTCAACCAAAATCGATCAGAAGCTGAATTTTGGAGGACTTGTTATCAACATACTCAGAATCATCGTGTCAAACTTTTAGCTCAAAAGCTCTTCAGAAACTCTAGATATAACAGTAACAATGCAGGCAGCAAAATTAGGGTTCTGTCTAGAACAGATCCGACAACAAAGAATTAATCGGATAGTAATCAACGTGCATACAGCCAAACGACGTCAATTCTGGAGGATTTTATCTCAACAATATGAAGAATAACTCAGCCAAAAACTAGTGCAAAAGGATGCCAACAAGTTGCAATTATCTAGCCACAATCGCAAGATCCATGTAGTAATATTTCTAGGACAGATTATCGGCTAGCAAGAAAATCACAACTAAAACAATCTAAACATATAACCTTAATTATGATCACCTTTGGCAGACAGGGGATTCTGATAATATTAGAAATATGGAAAAATAACCAAGAACTCTTTGATGAACTAACAAGAAATCGCAAAGAACAACCGAGGAGTCCACTAAACCTCCTAACGTGAGAGGAGCGACTTCAATTGCCTTGACCTATTAAGGAAGCACTCTCAAAGGGGTTGAATACTTCTCCTACTTCCACACCACAATAAGCTCCACAAGAATGGAGTATTGGAAGAAGCAGCAACCGTTCCAACTCGGCCAAGAAGTATCAAGAGAACCGAGTTGGGGTAAGAGGAAGATCGGCCAAGGAGGAGGTTGCTGTGCGGACCACACACCACAAGGAACAATAGGGTTTTAGATTTCTTCAAAGTGAGCTGTCCATTCCATCCAAGAGGGATTAAAACCCTAAGTGTTTTACAAAAGTGCCAAAGACTAAAATACCCTTAATGTGTAAAAATTGGCATGAGGGCGCAATTTGCACACAAACCGCGCACCCCTCAAAACACTCACTAAAAAAACAACAATCAAAGAACCAAATAAGATTCGAAACAAAGTCTAATTCCAAATCAACAAAAAGTGACATCAACGAGCTAATAATACCCTTAGCATCTCCACAACTTCATGGCAACTCCAAGCCGGGAAGTAACATATTAATCATTGGGTGGTGCATCCATCCAAGTGATAACATGAAAGGGTAGTCCTTAGTCCTCGTGAGATATTTCTTCAGTAAAATCCCACAATTTAAAATTACCTGAGAAAAAAGAATGAGTGAGGGAAGAAATGAGTTTCTTGGCTCGGGAGCGAGTGATCGAGCCCTGGGACACATCATCCTCCCGGGGTGTTTGAGGATTTGACCTCAAATCCAAGGGCTGCTCCCTCAGATTCTCTACAGACAAATCTTCCTCTCCATGGTAAGGCGATAGATCTTGAACATTAAAAGTAGATGATACACCATAGTCTTCAGGTAGATCAATACGGTAAGCATTATTGTTGATGCGCTCCAACACTTTGAAAGGACCATCAGCTCTCATTAACAACTTGCACTTTCTTTGATGCGGAAATCTTTCTTTTCACAAATGTAACCATACAAGGTCACCCACTTCAAATATAACTTCTTTCTGTCCTCGGTTTGCCAGTTTAGCATACTCTGAATTCTTCTTCTCTATGCATTTCCAAACTTCCTCATGGAGTGATTTAACTCTTGCAGCCTTGATGGCTCCAACTTCACTAATATACTCTGTCACTGGGAGGGGGAGAAGATCCAAGGGAGTAAGGGGTTAAACCCATATACTACTTCAAATGGAGTATGCTGAGTAGTTCCATGTACGCTTCAGTTGTATGCAAATTCGACGTAAAACAATTGTATGTCCCATTCAGTCAATCTCTTATTGAGCACCATTCTGAGCAAAGCCCCAAGGGTTCGATTTACCACTTCTATTTGTCCGTCAGTCTGAGGGTGGAAGGAAGTGCTAAAAAATAGTTTAGTCCCCAACTTGCGCCATAAAGTCTTCTAGAAAGCACTTAGGAACTTCATATCACGATCCGACACTATAGAACGCGGGACTCCATGCAAGCAAATAATCTCCTTGAAAAGCAAATCAGCTATATGGGGAGCATCATCAGTCTTGTTACAAGCTATAAAGTGAGCCATCTTAGAAAAATGATCTACTACAACCATAATAGAATCCTTGGCTCTAGGTGTGCGCGGAATGCCCAATATAAAGTCAATGCTGCGTTCCACCCAAGGGTGGGCGGCCACGGGTAAGGGCAAATATAATCCATGCGGTAGAACTCAACTCTTTACTTTCTTGCATACAATACAACGCTCCACAATCCTTTGAACATCACGACGTAAGTGAAGCCAATGAAAATGCTCTTGAATTGCCTCCATAGTCTTTTTACTGCCAAAATGACTCGCCAATCCTCCACAATGAGCTTCTAAGATAAGAGCTTCCCGAAGGCTCCAAAGAGGGATGCATAACTTCCCACCTTTAAAAAGAAATCCACTATCTAAAGAGTAGAGAAATTCTGGCTTGTTTAAGCAATTATGATAGATACTACCGAAATCCATGTCATTAGAATACAACTCCTTGATCCAATTAAGACCAAAAAGTCTTGCATTTAGTTCTGTCAACAAAACAAATCGACTGGAAAGAGCATCGGCGACTTGATTAGTTTCCCCCTTTTTGTATTTAATAACATATGGATAATGTTCAAGAAACTCCACCCACTTGCCATGATGCCGGTTAAGTTTTCCTTGACTCCTGATGTGCTTCAATGCCTGGTGATCGGAGTGAATAATAAACTCTTTGGATAAGAGATAGTGCTGCCACACTTCCAAGGATCGAATTACTGCAAAGAATTCCTTGTCGTATGTAGAATAGTTTAGAGCGGCACCCTTTAATTTCTCAATGAAATAAGCAATAGGCTTACTCTCCTGCATAAGTACTGCTCCAATGCCCAAACTGGAAGCGTCACACTTAATTTCAAAAACTTTAGCAAAGTCAGGGAATGTTAACAGCAGAGCATTACATAGCTTTTCTTCGATGGAGTCGAAACTAGATTGGCAAGAAGAAGACCATATGAATTCCCTTCCTTTTTTAGTACAGTCAATTATAGGGACCATAATAGAACTGAATCCTTTTATAAATTGACGGTAAAAGGATGCCAAACCATGAAAACTTCGCAACTCTGAGACATTCTTCGGGATCGGCCAGTCTCGAATTGCCTCTGTTTTAGTTTCATCCACTTCCATTCCATCTTTAGTGATGATGAATTCCAAGAAATAAACTCGGTCTTGAGCAAAAGAATACTTCTTGAGATTGCCGAATAATTGAGCTTTCCGTAGAACTTCAAACAATAACCATAAGTGAGTGAGGTGAGCCGAGAGATCTGAGCTATAAATAAGTATATTGTCGAAATAAACGACGATAAACTTTCCCAAGAAATCCCAAAGGAGATGATGCATCACACGCATAAAAGTGCTTGGGGCGTTGGACAACCCAAAAGGCATAACCAACCACTCGTAGAGGCCATACTTCGTCTTAAAAGCGGTTTTCCATTCATCTCCCTCACGCATCCGAATCTGATGATAACCACTTTTCAAGTCAACCTTAGAGAAAATAGCATCTCCACTTAGTTCATCTAGCATGTCTTCCAATCTGGGAATAGGAAATCGATACTTGATAGTAATTTGGTTGATAGCTCTACTATCCACACACATTTGCATTGTTCCATCCTTCTTAGGCACCAATAATGTGGGAACTGCACAAGAGCTAAGTGATTCTCTGATGTAGCCCTTATCAAATAAGTTGGTCACCTGCTTGTGTAATTCCTTTGATTCCTCCGGACTTAATCTGTAAGAAGGCCTATTAGGTAAAGAAGCCCCTGGTAAAAGATATATCTGATGCTCAATCCCTCTCAAAGGTGGTAGTCCTTGAGGTAACTCTTCTGGAAACATATCCTCATACTCTTTAAGTAGCTCCTTGACGGATTCTGGAATGGATCCCAACTCCTCCATTCTTTCTCGAAAAAGCATAAGAATAATCGGCCCTCCTTGTAACAAGGACCTCTTAAGATCCACTTTCGTGATTATAAGGGAAGTTTCGGTTCTACTCTTGTTCATGCTTTCATAATCTTTGACAATCTGATCCGGACGGAGAGGTGCTAGATTTACCCTTTTTCCCTTGAATTTGAAGGAATAAAAAATTGTACGTCCGTCATGCTTTGTTCTTCTATCAAACTGCCACGGCCTTCCAAGGAACAAATGACTAGCATTCATTGGAACAATGTCAAACAAAGCCTCATCCACATAGCCCCCAATAGCAAAGGTTAACCTAAGTTGCTTGGTCACCTTGATCAGATCTTTATCATTCAATCAGTTTAATCTGTAAGGAGTGGGGTGGGCCATAGTTTCAAGACCCAATTTCTCAATAACATCAGAAGAAATAACGTTGGTGCAACTTCCCCCATCAATAATCAAATAACAAAGTTTCTCTTTAATCTGACAACGAGTGTGAAAGATAGTTTCCCGCTGTAATTCTTCATCATGATTTTGGATAGCCATAGAGCGTTTCATCACAACAAGTAAGGGTCCTTCTGGTGCATAAAAAGTCTCTTCCTCAATCTCTTCCTTGCTAAAACAAGAATCCCCTTCCTCATCCTCACTAATAACTTCATTAGTTTCCGCTTTTAGAATCATCACTTTTGCATTTGGACATTGAGAAGCAGTGTGGCCAAAACACAAGCACTTGAAACACTTGACATCTCTAGATCTCAGCTTGTTTGTGTCATTAAAGGCTTTCTTCTCTTCATTAGGCTTCACGGTATTAAACTTGTTATCCACCTTTGGAATTGTTTTTGGAGGATTGTTGCCTTTTTGGAAAGGCCGAGGCATGCCCTCCTTAAGTCTTTTTTTTTTCTGTCTTTCTCTTCTCAAAGCCAATTGTATAACATCATCAAGAGTCTCATAAGATTGCAACTCCACCACATCACCAATCTCTTTATGCAACCCTTTAATAAAACGAGCCATGGTTTGCTCCATTGGCTCCACCACATTACATCGAATCCTTAAAATTTCAAACTCGGTCAAGTATTCGTCGATCGTTAGTGAGCCTTGTTTCAAATTTTGTAGTTGAAGGAATAGTTCTTGCTTGTAGTGCGGAGGGACAAATCCACTTTTCATGAGTTCTTTCAAAGCCTCCCAACTTCGGACCTCACCTTCTCCTACCCTCCTTCTTTGTGCTTTAAGGTCCTCCCACCATATACTAGCATAACCGGAAAGCTCTAATGTCACCATTTGAATCTTAGTCTTTCCGGAATAATCATAGCAATTGAAAATCTAATCCACCTTCTCAACCCATTCTAGAAAGTCACCACCATTGCTAGAGCCTTTAAACGGAGGAATAGAGACCTTAACATGCCTCATGTCATGCTTGCTATTCGGCCCCCTTCTCGGGCTAAGTGAATCCCTATCTTCGGACTCCTCCCACTCGTCACCAAATACACTAGCCTCATTACCTCATGAATCCATGGACGTACTAAGCCTCCTTCTAGGCCTTGGAGTTCTATGACCCCTCACATGATCATTGTCGGAAGCTGCCATTTTTTGTTGAAGCTTAAGAATCATTTCAAACATTTCACGCATACTAGGCTCAGCTTGATCATGAACTTCCTCGGGTGGTGCACTAGGATTGTTCCTCGTCTCCCTATTATTATGATATTGAGCTCCACTTCTAGTACTCATGATAAACAACTAATAGTCTCAATAATACAGCAAAAACGTAAGCAAGGCTTTGATACCAAATGATGTGCTTTAAGTTACAATGAGAGCACCTAGCCGAATCGGCTAAATAGATTCTAAAATAATATGACCGGACTCGCTTCAATCAAAAATAACTCCTCAACCAAAATTGATCAGGAGCTGAATTTTGGAGGACTTGTTATCAACATACTCAGAATCATCGTGTCAAAATTTTAGCTCAAAAGCTCTTCAAAAACTCCAGATATAGCAGTAACAATTCAGCACCAAAATTAGGGTTCTGTCCAGAACAGATCCGACAACAAAGAATTAATCGGATAGTAATCAACGTGCATACAGCCAAACGACGTCAATTCTGGAGGATTTTATGTCAACAATATGAAGAATAACTCAGCCAAAAACCAGCGCAAAAGGACACCAACAAGTTACAATTCTCCAGCCACAATCGAAAGATCCATGTAGTAATATTTCCAAGACAGATTATCGGCTAGGAAGAAAATTACAACTAAAACAATCTAAACATATAACCTTAATTATGATCACCTTTGGAAGACAGGGGATTTTGATAATATTAGAAATATGGAAGAATAACAAAGAACTCTTTGATGAACTAACAAGAAATCGCAAAGAACAACCGAGGAGTCCACTAAACCTCCTAACGTGAGAGGAGCGACTTCAATTGCCTTGACCTATTAAGGAAGCACTCTCAAAGGGGTTGAATACTTCTCCTACTTCCACACCACAATACGCTCCACAAGAATGGAGTATTGGAAGAAGCAGCAACCGTTCCAACTCAGCCAAGAAGTATCAAGAGAACTGAGTTGGGGTAAGAGGAAGATCGGCCAAGGAGGAGGTTGCCGTGCGGAGCACACACCACAAGGAACAATAGGGTTTTAGATTTCTTCAAAGTGAGTTGTCCATTGCATCCAAGAGGGATTAAAACCCTAAGTGTTTTACAAAAGTGCCACAGACTAAAATACCCTTAATGTGCAAAAATTGGCATGAGGGCGCGATTTGCACACAAACCGCGCACCCCTCAAAACACTCAGTAAAAAAAAACAACAATCAAAGAACCAAATAAGATTTGAAACAAAGTCTAATTCCAAATCAACAAAAAGTGACATCAACGAGCTAATAATACCCTTAGCATCTCCACAACATCATGGCAACTCCAAGCCAGGAAGTAACATATTAATCATTCTGTGGTGCATCCATCCAAATGATAACATGAAAGGGTACTCCTTAGTCCTCGTGAGATATTTCTTCAGTAAAATCTCACAATTTAAAATTACCTGCAAAAAAAGAACGAGTTAGAGAAGAAATGAGTTTCTTGGCTCGGGAGCGAGTGATCGGGCCCTGGGACACATCAATTAAGTGTTTGCAAGTTTTGATTTCGCTGTGATATTCTTGACCGCCAGAATCTATCTCGCAAAACCCCAATCCGAGGTTAATTTTTGCAACAATGTAAATTCGAGCCTGAAGCAAGTTTGAAGATGAATTTTTGTTATATATCTCTTTGTATTGTTGACTTAAGCTCCTAAAAATTTCAGCCTTTAACTCCTTATGCAATTGAAGATACAGATGTTTTAAAATTGAAGCTCGGAATTGTTACTAGCTGATTTATAGATTTGGTAATTTTGCCCAACTAGAGTTTGGGACCTATCATTTGGTATCAGAGCCATTTTTGGCATTTGGGTTCAGTTTGGTGATCTTATTTTATGCTAAGAATGAGTACAAGAAGTGGTACTAATTATCACTATATTAAAGGAGCAATGCCTAGCTCAAGCTCACCTCCCTCCATGTTAGAACAAGAGAAGGCCAAGAAAAATTTTCAGCAACAAATTGATGAGATTAAGGAAATGATGCGTAAATTACAACAAAGTCAAGAGGAGCATTCTAGTGGGCAAGTGAGGGGTCCTAGGATTCGTAAACGAAGGGAAAAATTCAACACATCCATCGAGTCAAGGGGCCAAAATAAAAACATGTATGATAAGGGTGAGGGAGAAACCGATATGGAAGAGCTTCGGAATTTGAGAAGAAGATCTCATGGCAAGGATGATATGAAGCTTGTAAAATTACCTATCCCTCAATTTATAGGATTCAACAATGACATGGAATGTGTGGATTGGTTGGGAGAAGTTGAGAGCATATTTGATTGTCACGAATTTTCGAATAAAGGTAAAGTGAGACTAGCCTCCTCGAAATTGGTGGCTCATGCAAAAACTTGGTGGAATAATTTAAAAGCTCAGTGGGTAATTGATGGGGAAGATGAACTTATTACTTGGAAGATGATGAAAAAGTTTATGAGAAAACGATTTGATACATCTCGGCTTAGGACTAAAGACATCTGTTGCTCCAAGTACCCTGAAATTGGGTACAATGCTTCAAATTGCCCAAATCAGAAAGATATTATCATAAAGGAATGCTTGATTGATGAGAGAAGCCAAGTTGACTCCTTAGCAGCCACGAATGAAGAAGACAACTTAGAAGTAGAGATTATTTATGCTCCTGAAGGACCACTATTTGTGATGGAGACTCAAGCGGCTGAAGAAGTTTTTTCGAAAGATCAAAGCTGTGAAGATGATCATGTAGAAAATGGAGATAATTTTTTTCCCACAACTAATGGGGCCGAGAAGGAACATGAGATACAATGGCAAGATCAGTGTTGTCAGATTCTTCAAACACCAAGCCCATGGGAAGAAGTTGTTAGAAATGGAACTGAGCTAGATGAAGTTAATATCGGTTCCCCAGAGTTGCTTATTCCATGTGTTTCTACAAGTCCTTTTATGTTTCATCTTGTCTTGAAGAAAGTTATATTGATGAGGAGCTACCAAAGTTAAAGGTGGATGAGAAAGAAGCTCCTCCTCAAAGGGAAACACTCACGACCATGGAGGAAATGCTCATGGAAGATAAAAAGCCTTCCACTTTGCCTAACAGAAATGTTTTATGTAAAATGGAAGAAGCAAACATAGTGGAGTATGGAGATGAATTATTTGCAACAACCTTTGAAGGAGAAAGTCATTTTAAAAAGTTAACTCTTGGTAGAGAGGAAATTGTTTTAACAATAGAAAGACCTCTCACTAATGTATGCCGAGAAGAGAAAATTCAAGGGGAGCTAACTTGTTATGATTTTTGTAGGGGCATGGACAAAGTATTTTCTTCGTTCACAAATGAAAGGAGATCTATCAACTATGCTTACATGCATATGGGTGAAGATTGGGGCTTAGGGGCATTACCTCAATCAATTCTTTATTTGGTAGTCTACAATAGCGAAGAAACAAACAAACTAGCCAAAATTAGATGCTCGAGGTATGCACCACTAAATAATTTAATTACTTGGTTCTTTAAAATTGGTTGTATGGGAGTTTCCTTTGTTGTTGGTGCTGATTTTGAGTTTTGGAAAGAAGGTTTTCATATTGGAGATGAGGAAAGAAATTCTAAGGTTGGAGATTATGTTGATTCAACGTTGCTACCACTACTAAATCTGAATGTTGTCTTGTGTGAATTCACCATTGTTCTCCCATCTTTGATAAGGCGATATAGAAGGTCCTATTTGAATGAAGTGACTCACGGTGCAAACAAATATTTTCCATTTGATCCGGGTGGATAATATTTGGGTGAACCTACGAAAGAATAGTTCTCGGGTCCTCACATGCCTAAAGATGTCTTCCGCATTGTGGATAGGTGGACCAGCTTGTTGCTCTTCACAGATAACTCAATAATTTCAACGAATTTGATAGTGATTTTTGACGCAATCTTTCTTCACTCATAAATGTTTTTGCTGTCCAAATTTCATATAAAAAGTCAGTAAATTGCCAAAGATATGGATATTACAAGTTCATTCTGAAAACTGCCTTTCCGAGAAATCAACCTTACCAATCCGAACAAGTTTTAGTGATTCTATCCTAACTTTTTATTCCCTTGGAGTTTGACCATGAAATTTTGAAGGTTTGTTTTGAAATTTTGAAGGTTTGTTTCTAACTTATATGGTAATGAACTGTCCAAAAATCCAGCCTTAAGTCCACCAATTAGCCCATTTTTATTACTATCGAAATTGTACCAACTGTTGTCAAGTTTGAATTTCTGCCTGTGTAATTTTGTGTTTCATGGTGTTTCATTGGGGTTGATGGAAACAAACACACAATGCAAAATGGAATTGGATTCACGCTCAAGCTTCCAAACAAGGGTGTAAGGGATTATTGAAAAAGTAAAAGGGAAAATTGTCATGGAGCAATCAATGGATTTGAGGTCAAATCCTCAATCACCCCAGGAGGATGATGTGCCTTGTGGACCGATCACACGTTGACGAGCCAAGAAGGTCATTTCTTCTCTAACACATTATTATTTTGCAGGTCATAAAAAATTAGGGGACTTAACGGAGGAGATATCACATGAAGACAAGGGAGGTCTATTTCATGTTCTCACGTGGAGCCATCCATAGTCAATCGGCTAACCCTTTTTCTTCCCAGCTTGAAGGAGCCACCTTAGATTGGAGATTTTAAGGTCTTTTGAGAATTTGTTACTTTACATTTTTATGTTTTTATACTGGTTGTTGTTTGGGATTGCATTTTGGGATTTCTAGATTGTTTCTTTAGTTTTCATTTTTGGGAGGTGCTCGGTTTGCATGCAAACCAAGTCCTCATGCCCTATTTTGTGTTTCCAATGGTATTTTGGTATTTTTCTTTTGTAAGCTCATTAGAGGGTAGTTAATCCCCTCCAATGCATTTTGAAACACTTATTGGAAAACCCTAAAAGAATAGCTTTTTTGCTCCTCTTCTTGGAGACCCGCGAAATCACCTCTCGGCCACCTTCAAACTATCAACTCGATTTGTTTGTTCTTGCTAGATCTTGAATAAACTGATTTTTCCTCCTCTTCCAACTCCTCCTCCTTGTGTGGTGGTGCTTGTGGCATGAAGGTAGAAGAACTAGCAACCCTCGGTGGAGAGAGCCAATCATTCGATTGGTCGAACAAGTCGCCCCTTGGTTTTGGAGGATTTGCGGACTTCATCGGTTTGTTACCTTTTATTCATCCATCTTTTGAGAAGGGATTCTATTTTTTTGAAGTTCTTGGCTATATCTTTGTTGGTCTGGATTTGGTGTAATTTATGTGGAGATTTGGAACCGATAATCATTGTGTTAAAAGGAAAGAATTCTTGTCCGAGAATTTGTTTTGAGTTTAATAGATTTGTCCGTGTTTTGTGATTGTGTTTTGCCCTTTGAATGCTTGTTATTTGAAGCTAATATTTGACAGAGTTGTTGCTGGAGTTGTTATGTATTGTTCTTCCAAATTTGGGATTGATTAAGTGTATGCAAGTGGTGATTTTTCTGTGATATTCTTGACTGCCATAATCTGTCTCGCAAAACCCTAATCCGAGGTTGATTTTTGCAACAACGTAAATCCGAATCTGAAGCAAGTTTGAAACTAGATTTTTGATATAATTCTCTTTGTATTGTTGACTTAAGCTCCTCCAAATTTCAGCCTTTAACTTCTTATGCAACTGAAGATACATCTGTTTTAAAATTGAAGCTCGGATTTGTCACTATCTGATTTACAGATTTGGTAATTTTGCACAAATAGAGTTTGGGACCTATCACAAACTCCATCCGAAAACAGAAACCAAAATACAGCCAAGGAAGAAGCTCACCAGCAGATAGGGTAGACCTGAAGCAGCAACAGGACCGTGAGCTGCAACTCCAAGCCACAACGCTGCCATCCACTTCACTGAAGCTCTAAAACTCCATCACCAGAGAACTTTCTCCTTCACAGCTCTCACTCTCTCTCAACTCACCTCACCCAAGGATTTCTCCTTTAGTTTCTTTATTCTCCAACCACAATCATTCCTCCCAGAGCATTCCCTCAAATCCTCCAGCTTTTTAGAGGCTGCCCCCCACGCAGGGTATGATTCCAGTCTAGAAAGAGGTGTGGGTTGTCTGCTCAGCAGACAACGGTCCAATCCAAAATGAGTCAAACTAGATTGCTTGGACCCGGGTCGGAGCACCCTGATTGCAGCTCGAACTGATCCCCTCCCTATCGCGAAATCACCGATTTTTCCCCCTGCAATCGTACCGCCAGCCAACGCCTGAGCAACAACACGTAAAGGAAGAGGAAGAGTAGGCCAAACGTACCTCCAACAGTCGTAAAAAAAAATTGCCTGTGGAAGCTCTAATTTCGAGCCCTAGCCTGTGGACGAAAATTATAATAACGTGACTAAATAGGTGACTACAATAACGTGGACGGAAATTACAATAATCTTTTGTGACAACTATTTAACCAATATGATAAGGACAAATAATGTTACCGCGATTGATGTGATGTTTAATTGGATAAAGTTGAATGATGGGAGTAATAAATGACAACTCATGCTTGAACTTTAGTGTAGAGAAGTGGTCTAGGAAGATGACATGTTAATGCAAACCAAAGGTTTAAAGGTAATGATGGTGGCCGTTTGGTCAAAGATAGTCCAATTTTTGGCTTAAGGAATTGAAAATGGTTGCACTAAAGGCTTTCTCTATCATGGAAGATACAAATAAAGGTGGAATTTGACATGTAGGATTGGCAATTCTGGTGTGAAAGGATACTTTGGGTGTCGTCAAGTTGATCATATGGCATGAATCGGTTATGCTGTCAAACAAAAAGGAAGGATGATTTGGAGAAAGGCCTTTCTGTTACAACAAATGTTGTTCACAATCAAGGGATTTGGTCTTGAATTTGAGATACTGGTTGAAAAGTTATGCTAAGCATAGGTCTTAAAAAGTTCATACATTTTAGTGAGAAGGACAACCAATGGTTAATTGGGTTGTTAGATCAAAAAAGTAATTACATTAAGCAAATTTCGAGGACGAAATTTATAGAAGGTGGGAGGATTGTAATACCCCGAAAATACTTTCCATTTTTGATCATGTAATAATTCTGGATAATCTTAATATATGAATATTGCATCAAATTACGCAACGGTGAGCGTAAGTTGTGCATGAAAAGTAGAGGGTTAATGTTGGAAAATGACCTAAATGTGAAAAACTTAGGAAAAATGCATAAGTGTTGGATTGCGGACACCAACGGATCACTGCAGACGACATAGGGTAGCGTCCGTTTTGAATCTGTACAACTATGGGACAATTCAGACGATAGGGGACCACTGCAGACAAGAAAGAATGGCGTCCAAATGAATCTGTCTTAAATTCTGAACACTTTCGGACTATGCGGACGACGGCGGACAAGGAAGAATGGCGTCTGAATCAACCTGTCCAAAATCCTTGACACTTTCGGACGATGCAGACGATGCATGTGGACGTCATGTCGCGTCTGCAAAGTACCTATGGACGGAACAGACAACGGCTGGGGACACATTTTGTCGTCCCAAATTGACTTTCTGACGGTGCGGACGAGTACTGCGGACGACTCGACTCATCCACAACATCGGGAATTTCCAAAAACCCATTTTAAAATCGTCTCTCTCTTTCAATTTTGTGTCTGCAACAACGAAATCTCCCTCCTCCAGACCCGTACCACGACGTCGAGTCTAACCTGGAGATATGGAAGCTTTTCCACGTGGCCCTTGGTGGGTGGACCTCCCCTTCTTGGAATGGGTGTGTGTCATGTTTATCCCCTACAGCCCATCTCTCCCTCTCTCGTACGCCTATATGAGGTAAGTCTTCTGTGTCTTATTTCTGGCAATGGTGAAGTGTGAGGGAATGACTATATTACCTTATGGGTGAGAAGTAATTGGTGAGTGTTACATTGCTAGATAGGTGAGAAGGATTGAGTGAGTTTAGTGAAGAGTAGTGTGTTACCTTGAAGAAGTTTGTTGTGGGGATTTCCAACGTGAAGTTAGAAGGTAAAGATTTGATTATTTGGAATTTTATTAATTGCACTATGGATTTCCAGTCAAGCTTGGCTATGAGGAATTGAATTAACCACTCATGCTGTCTTTATTTAGGAAATATTGGAGGATTGAATGATTAGGAATTTGGTTGTCTTGACCGCTGCACAACAAGAGGTAAGAATCTAAAATTCTGTTGGCCAAGGGATGGCCCTACAGTACGAGTTGTTTGAGGTTGAATTGCTTTTGGATTTCTAGTTTCTGCTAAAATCGCTAGAGATTGTGACTGCCATGTTTTGCTTGGTGATTTTGCTGGGTTGTTCAATGCTTAGAATGTGGAATCGAATATTGAGAAGCATGAAGAATAGAGTGAGTATGCTATTAGTGATGGTTCTGTTTAGTTTAATATTAAAGCTGTAGTAGGGTGAGTATGATGTTAGTGATGGTTCTGTTTAGTTTAATATTAAAGTTGTAGTTGTTGCAAGGGTCATTGTTTTGAGCATGGTTTAGTTTGAATGGTGTGGAGCATGGATTTGAGTATTAGAAATCGTAGTGCTACTCACATTTAGTGTCATTGTATTGAGAGCATGTTTAACCTCTTAACTACAAGAGTTAAAGTGGGAGACTTGTATAAGATTTGCTGATTCATATGGGAACACCATTAATAAGTGTATGTTAATCTTTCCTGCTCAACTGCCAAGAAATAAACCAAAGGATTTATGCTGCTATCATCCTTCCTAATGTGATAAACTCTAAGTTTAGTTAGTGTGGATTTATGATGGTTTATTGTCATTTACATTGTTATAGTATAGTAATCGAACTAAACCTCGCTGTCAATTGTGGAAGGTATGTATTGTTAAACTAAGTGTTGTAGAGTATAAAGATGTGGATTTTAGCGTACTGTGAACAAATTGTTCTACCTGTATTTGATATTGTAGGCTATTACTACTCAATCTTGCTTATAGTAAAATAATGGAGGTTAGAAATTTGATTAGTAGTGGGTGAGCTTAACATAAATAAAATTTGGTAAAAAATGATATACATCTACACGTGAGTTATACTTTAAAAGTTACACTGTTAATGAATGTTTAGCTTAATCGATATTCCCTCCTATTCTTTAAATTGCTTGTCGTGAATAGTTATTATTGGTAGGAAATCTTTCAATATTATGAGAATTATACTTGACGTTGGTGCCTTATGTATGGTTGAGTGCTCTCTGTATATTATTTTGTGGCATTCATGCATCACCGTAGGAATTATAAAACTGTTTACATATTATATGTCATACTTAAAATATGTAAATAGGTGTGTGGGGGTTAGGGTGATCGGTGACACTTCCATACGGTAGTATTTCTCCCACGTAGGGAGTGGTAGGTTTAGAGTTAGTTACGTGGAAGCTGGGTTCACCTTTACCCATTTCTGAAACCCCCAATGTATTTAACAAAAGTGATGATACCAGTGTGTGGAATACCCCCGATGGATATATCTTCCTATCGGAGTGAAATGGTTTAGCTACATGGCCCTGGGAGTATTCCACCTTGACTTCCAAAAGAGATACGACTCTTTTCTATATTGCATTGTGTGATCATGTATCATTCGCATTGTATTTAAATTCTGATTCTTGCTGGGCCTTAGGCTCATTGTTTTCCCCGTAATGTAGGTATATGTGCGAGAACAAATTGTAGCCGTTGATGGAGTATTTGCACGATGGATCTTCTGGTTGGCTAGGCTAAAGAGTTTTAAAAAGGGGGATTTATTTGTAAAAAAGGTGTGTAAACTATTTAATATTCCTTAATGCTTCGTTTTAATTCCACTGCGTTTTATAAAATGGATTTTATTACTTCATCTACAAATGATAAATGTTTTAAGTAAAGAGTTTTAACGATCGAATTTTATAAAGAAAAGTCGTACTCTTATTTATAAAAGAAAAAGTTTTAAATTTTACGTGATTTTAAAGCAAATAAAAATCAGGTCATTACAACATCATTCTTTCATCCCTTACATCCTCGGACAATTTCTAGCCAAATGGTCAATCTCCCCACATTTAAAGCATTGACGTGATTTAACCAAGCATTCTCCTTCATGGTTTGGCCTACACCTTGGGCACCGAATCTCCCGTTGGTTTTATTCTTCTTCAAAGGGTCATTTTTTTCCCTTGGACGTACACTCTTCTTCTTGTGAATACAGTTGAAACTTTACCACGGACTTGCGTTATTTTGAGATCCAATTCTTTACTTCTTCAAGGTTAAGAGCTCTTAATACAATCTCAGAGTAGGCTACCTCTTTTGTTCTTGCTCCAACCACACCTTCTTGAATTTTCGTCTTGAGTCATCGTATAAAGTGGCATACCTTGTTCTCATTATTTCTCACCATGTGCGGGGCAAATTGCGACAATGCCTCAAGCTTGCATACATACTCAGAAATTGATCCTTCCTGTTGTAGCTAAACAAATTCTACAAACTTCTTTGTCATTGTTGTGCGGTTGAAATGTTTCTCGTAAAAGATTTTCTTAAATTGTGTCCAAGTCATTGCAGTCACATCCTTGGCTATCTTGACTGAGTCCCACCAAAATCTTGCGTCCTTGACCAGCATAAACGTGGCAGATGCTACCCTTTCCTCTTCCTTTATCTTAGCATAGACCGACATGTCTTCCATGGTCCTAATCCATTCCTCAGCACTATTTGGATCAGTAATATTCTCGTCAAATTGAGGTGGCTGTAACCGCTGAAGCTTCTCCCAACTTACATCTTATTGCTCAGTCTTGTTCCGCAACTTGTTCATTTCCACGCGCCATGATTTCTATCAACTTCTCCAAATTTGTACAATGTTTTCCCAATTGGCGTGATTGTTGTTCCACTAATGTGATCAACCGAGTGATTGTTTCATCTGCACCACTCGTATCTCCTTCTTGCCCAACCCTTCGCCGTCCTCTAACCATGATACCTTAGGTCACAAAATAAAATAATTATACGCTAGGAAAAATTAAATTTATTAACTTACTTGCAGTTGATGGAGTATTTTCACGTCGAAGCTTGTGCTGGTAAGCATTTACAGAATTTTTTTATTTTTTATTTTTTTAAATTTTTTATTGTTTTAAAAATACAATTGCTAAGCAAAACCGTGTCAAGGCAATTTATAAAATTGTAGTACATTTTTTTTTTAAAACGCCGTTAACTGTAGCAGGACAATTTAAAACACGGTTAAATTTAAAACACAGTAGAGCCAACTTAAAAAAAAAAGTTAAATTTGAAAACGCAGTTAAGTAAGTTTTAGTTTTAAAAACAATTATCAGAGCAAGTTAGAAAAAAAATCATTTTTAAAACTCCTTGCTCTGATACCAACTGTAATGACCCATTTTTTCGTAACCTTTTAAAAATACGCTAAAATTTAAAACTTTTATTTAACCACTAAAACCCTATTTATTTAAAACTCTTTTGTAAAAATATCAGAGTGTTTCTAACCGGACCACTAGTAACCCTTCATTAAACGTATTATGAAAATCCAATTAATAAAATGCGGAAGCGTTATAAAATCTTTTATTTAAAACATAGCGGAAGCGTAAATTACTTTTCCTTTGAAAACGTGGCGGAAGCGTAAATAGTAATTTAATTGAAATAAATCTTTTTTTATTTAAAAGCGTAGTGGAAGCACAATTAATTTATTTAAAACAATTAATAAAATATTACTTTATATTTACAACTTGTTCATCTTAACTTTAATTAGCCAACCAACTGCAAGTCTCATTCGCACAAATCCTTCATCAGCTGCTCCTAAATCTGTTCATCATTTTCCTACATCACAAGACGTAAGTTATGAGCCTAATGCTTAGTAAGTGATAATACCTATCAAAATACTACATGCAATTTCAATTTTCGTCTTTTTCTTATCTTCTTATGTTTTACATTTTAATCATCGTTTTCCTCTTATCTTTTTATCTTTTAGGTTTTAGATTATGATTTTAATTGTTGTCTTTCAGTGGTCGTTCTTTTCATTGTTGCCTCTGATATTACAGCGATGGCATAATCCGAAAGCCTGCGAAACTTTGGTCATTTATCCCAGCATAATCCAAGGATTGTCTCGTCATAATCCAGGGACCTTGCAATCGATACGAGTAGCAATGACATAATCCGAAAGCTTGCTAGCGACGATGGCATAATCCAAAAGCTCGCTAGCGACCATGTCCATGAAGGACTTAATAGTCTCGCATCATATCGTTGCCGTTTTCTATTTTTTACTTTAATTGCATTAGTTATTTCTCATTTCTCTTTACTCTTTATAGCTTATTATTCGTTCGTTCGTCATCTGTTTCTTCATTCGTGATTTGTTCCTTCATTATGCCTTATTATTCGTTCGTTATTTGTATTTGTTTTGTATAATACTCGTGAATGCATACAATTTCTGAAAGCATAAATAAACATCAAAACGTGTTATAAAAGCAGTAAACAACGAAGCGTGCAATTAAAACTGTAAACAACGAAACATGCTAGGAAAGCAGTAAGCGATGAAACGTGCAGTTAAAACTGTAAACAATGAAACGTGCAGTTAAAACTGTAAACAATGAAACGTGCGATTACTAATTATAAGCATGTTGTAAAAGCAGTAAACAACAAAACGTGTGGTTAAAACTGTAAACAACGAAGCATGCTAAGAAATCAGTAAGCAACGAAACATACATCTTCTAATCTTGCGAAGTAGGGTCCGAAGACCAAAATACATGCATATCACTTACCTCGATTCTTCGTTCAACGCTTAATTCTAACCTCTCTCCTTCTTAGTACCTTCACATTTAGAAACATCTAGTCATTAATACATTCATCTAAAATCTTAACGTTTTGCCTATTCTAATTCCTTATGCGTTACTAACTAAAATCTCCTAAATAAAATTGTTTTTCTTAATCACTATTTAGCTCACTAATTAGCTCCAACATTCATTTCCAATTATGTCTTCGTCCAATTAATGACTACATTCTAAATCAATAGTGTAAACAAGCAAAGCTGCCACTTAAGAGGTTTAAATCCAAGCAAACTAACACTTTCAACATTTATCACCATCCATCGACTTCCAACAACATATAACAATTCCTCTTCTGATTTCTACCACAAAGAACAAATCTAACTTAGTCATTATTAACTTACCATTCATATGGCAATGCAAAATATTCATTCTTCACAAAATAATAAAAGCCATACCTAACAATTGATCAATGGCATTCCAACACAAAGTTTCCATTTATAAACCAAGCAGAAACATCATCCAACGACAGGTTAATCAAATCCATTTTTAACATTCAGATAACTTCAATAGATGCAAATCCAACTTAACATAATTCTCCCCTCTTCATCTTAACATTTTTCCAATTACTTACATGAATAGAGAGCAACCATTCCAATTAACAAATTACATTCAAGAACTAATTACAATATGCTCGTTATCCAAGTAAAACAGCTCATTAAAATCTTCAGAACATTGACCCAAAACACATTTCTTGGGCGAATCAAACAAAACATCACAGCATGGTGACAGTCACCCAATGGACACTACAACTAACAGAATATACAATTCCAACGTCCACCCACAGAACATAAATGATAGATTAACAACTCAGTAACATACCAAAATTTACCATATGCATTAACAGAGAGAAAAGCACTAAAATCCTTAGGCAAAAACCTCAAGTCCAGAAAGCATAAATAGGTCATTAACAGGAGGTCCAATATCAACAGAGAGCAACACAACAACATTTATGATTACAGAGCTACGACCAAACATGAACTGAAATCGGCAAGAACATCCAAATAGAATCCAAGTAATTAATTAGCACAGTTGCCCCATTAACGAAAACTAGATGTCCTAGGAAATCCAGAATACATGGAAGGAAATCGTTCTTACCATGAAGACTTGAGAGCTCCTCTTCTTCCTTCTTGGCCTCTGCTCCCTTCAACCACTGCTCTCTTAATGCTCACGGGAGCTAGGAAGCTCCCACTAGATAGGGGGAAATCGGAGCAGAACAAAACTCCCCCTCTCGATCCGTAGCTCTCAGCCTTTAGCTCCAACACCATCTAGAGGGCTCTGCTCTATATATCAATACCCGACAGCCTGCCTCCTCTGTCCAACTCAGCAGTTGAATCCCCAATCCAGTATGTCCGACAACGTCATTTTCTCCATGCAGCTTTCCAGAGGCTACTCCCCACGCTCACACCATCATTGTCGCCTGCTGCAAGGTATGGGCCCAGCTCATTTAGACCCAACAACAGGCTGGACCCTGGCCTTAGGCCGATCCAACCCAAACCTACCACTTTCAGCCCTCAATCCCCCGCGGGATCACCAGCTGAACACCCTGCCATCGCTAAACATCAGCGCCAGCCATTAGAACGAAGGAGGAGGGCAGAAATCATCGGCTTTCCTCGACTACGTCTTGCTCGGAGCGAGAGATCGCCGGAGAAAGTTGCCCGAAGCTTGATATCGCCGCCTGCCGAGACTCAAATCCCTAGCCATGCCCTAGCGCGACCCGCCTCTTCGCTTCGCCAGCAGCAGCTGCACATCTGAGCCAGCCGTCGGACAGCTTCACCTGAGCCCCGCGTCGCCGATCTCTCGCGCCCAACTTCCCCAATTTCATTCCCCCTCTGTTCTCTTCCTCCCTCATAGGCCGAAGGCCAATATTAAAAAAAAAACAACCCCCTTTCCTTCTTTTAATTGTCCAGACCGCCAAACACCTAACATGAACCGATTCAGTTGAATCGATTCAGCCTTCCTTATCTCCTTAATCCAATTTTTCTTTTACATTAATCCCATTTACTTTATATATATACTTATCTCCAATTGAAAATTTATTTCTTCTTCATTTGATTAAAAACCGAACCACATGATTGTTCTCGAATCGAGTCAACCAAAGTGGTTTAGTCCAAAATCTCCATTTTAATATTAAATCCTTATTTATTATCCAATTAAATTTTCATAATTTATAATATTACAAATACGTCTTTGGTAATACCCCGACAATTATCCAAGTAATCCAAATATTCTCAATTTTTTTCCAATTATCCTTATTAAATTATGATATAAAAAGTCGGGGTATTACATTATCAAACGTTTTGGGATGGACTCTTCAAAACCTTCTAGAACTCCCATGAGTACATCCACAAAATTGGATAAGGATGAAAAAGAAAAAGATGTGGATATAAAGAAATATCGTGGTATGATTGGATCTCTTTTATATTTAACCGCGAGTAGACTCCATATTCTCTTTAGCATGTGCTTATGTGCTAAGTTTCAATCCTCACCCAAAGAGTCACACTTAAATGCTGTTAAAAGAATTCTAAAATATTTAAGTGGGTCTATTAGTCTTGGATTGTGGTATCCCAATGGTACAAATTTTGATTTAATTGGATACACCGATTCGGACTTACTGGTAGTCTAGTTGATAGGAAAAGCACAAGTGGTACTTTTCAATTTCTTGGAGAATCATTAATTTCATGGTTTTTTAAGAAACAAAATTTTGCACTTTTTACCGCCCAAAGTGAATGTATTGCAACCGGGAGTTGTTGCGCTTAATTGCTTTGGATGAAGCAAAGCTTGGAAGATTATGGACAATTTTTCAAGAATATACCAATTAAGTGCGACAACACAAGTGCCATCAATATTTTGAAAAATCCTATTCTTCACTCACGGACAAAACACATTGAGATTCGACATCATTTTATCCGTGATCACGTATTTAAAGGTGACATCTCTTTAGAATTCGTTTCCACCAAAAATCAACTTGCCGATATTTTTACAAAACCATTAGACGAGAAAACATTTTGTGTAATTCGAATTGGATTAGGATTGATGATCTTAGACCAATTTTCTTAGAAATTTTTTATATGAATTTGGTTAAGTCAATCCTATATAGTTTTTTAAATAAAGTTAAGTTGAATTGAGTTTGGACACTCAATTCCTCAAGAGTTGTCTCGGATTGGATATTGCAGACGCAAATGTGCCATCCCCAATTGTCCCCAAGTTCTAAAAATCCAATTCTGCTTCTTTCCCACCAATTTCGGATGATTCAGGATGCCATAATCTCGTTCGCAGGCGTCTGAATGGCATTTTAAAACAGACTGGGGATCTCAAGAACCCTAGTTTCTGTCATCCACTCCTCGACTCCGGCCTTCTCCCTCGAGCTCCGGTGATTCTTCTCACATTTTTTTGGCTATTCTCCATCGATTTCAGCTTGTCTTCAAGTCTTCCTCCGATATATTATTATTCTCTCTCGTCTCTCTAGAGTTTTCCTAGGTTTTTATCTAAGATTTTCTCAATACTCTCAATGGCAAATCGTCCCTCTAGAAAACGTATTACACTTCAAAATTCTGAGGACACTAGTGCTCCTATAGACGATTTGATGCCATGGAAAGGCCTATAGACGATTTTACGCGTGGTCTATGGCACACTGGAGTTCCTTCTCCACCAGCTCCTCAAGATGCCTCATCGTCATCCACTCCACCTCCTCACGATTTGTACGACAAAGAGATTCCTGATGCTTAGATCAGTTTGATCTTTTTGGTTACGATTAGATGCTATGTAATTTTTCTTTTTAGAGTTTAAGAATTGTGAAAAAAAACATGTTTGTAACCTTTAAGTTTGTTTGGGTGTTTTGATTATATCTTTTGAGTTAGTTCAATTTGGATACTATGTTTGTTATCCTTACACATGTTGCTTGGATTTCACTTTTATCCTTTCAATGATGTAGCTCTTTCTCTTATTTCACTCTTGAATTCTATACTTGATGGTTGTTTGAAATATTTTGGAATACTTTAGTTTGGATTCATGGTTGGATTACTTTGCATGAAGTTTGGAATACTTTAAAATGTGTTTACAGGTTTGAATTTGCCTTTGTGTGGGAGTCTATAAATAAACAAAACCATGTGAAATTTTTTTTTCACCCTTGTTTTTCATCTCTATTTAGTAAGGGGGAGTGTTTATAATTTTTTGATGGCCTCTTCCCTCTATTCTTTTTTATTGTGACAAAAAGAGGGAGAGATACATTAGGTTGATATGAAAATACTTGAAATGTGATGCATATATTGAGGGGAGTATTCTTAAATCACTTGGTTTACAATTTCAAATCTTGTTTTTCAACTTTTGATATTTGCTTGGAATTGGATAAAAATAACTTAACATATTTTGTCATCATCAAAAAGGGAAAATTGTTAGCCTAAGTGTGTTGAGCATATTTGTATTTTGATGATGAATAATATAATTGAATTTTATAAGTTGTTTATTCATTGAATTTATAATTCTCGTATTTAGCTCATAAATTTGATATACCCTTGCTAAGGGCATTGGTAATATCAAATGCGTTGTCATAAGTCCTTGTAGCGAGTAGAAAGATTCGTGTGACTTAGACGATGCGTCTCATGCAACTCTGAACTTTTCTGAATAGGTACGGACGATTGCAGACTATGTGCGGATGAGACAGAGTCGTCCGCAGAAAGCCAACCTTGCATCCCAAAGACGAGACTGAGGACACAATTTTGTGTCCACATATGCAGCGTCATGTCGCGGACGGTTGCAGACGATAGCGGACGAAGGAGAGTATTGTCCGTTTTGAATTTGTCCATTTTAAGGGACAATTTGGACAATACATGCGGACTCTAAATGGCGTCCAGACCTCTTCAGGATTGCGGACTCGAAGACGTGACTGAGGATGAGATGTTGCGTCCTCAGGAGAAGCGTTATTTCATGGACCACTGCGGACGATAGCGGATAAAGAAGGATTGCGTCTGCTTTGAATCTGTACATAATATTGGACAATTCGGAAGATACAATGCGGATGGTGCGGACGAGGAATTAGCGTCCGCAAATACACAGTTTTCTGTAACGCCTAGTTTCCAACGTTCAGATGCAGACGATCCTAAAGGAGTTTAAGACGTCTGCACTTCGCAGATTTATAAATAGGTGGACTTCAAAGAAGACAACAAACCAAGCAATATGAAGCGAGGCTCTGCCAAATTTTTCACTCAACTCTTGTGCATGAAATTTGGTAGCAATCACATCCTCAAAAGAAATCGAGTGAGATTAATTGTTGTTGTGAGGATTGTTGCATTTGTGAGCTTGAGAATTTTCCGAGAAAATTGTATTCGAGAGAAAAGGGTAACGCCCTAAGAAATAATTTTTTGTAACGGTTTGATTAACACCCGCTCAAGATCAGTCAAATTGTAACCCAGAACGGTTGAAGAATATACCTTCAAGGGAGAATCTTGAAGCGCGAATGTAGGCGAGCTTGGCCGAACCACGTTAACAACTCGGTGTCAAATTCTCTAACCTTATCTCTTATTATTATTGCTATAGTGATTTCTTAATCTCATTATTGTGATAAATTTACTATTGGTTAGAAAATTTATAATTGCACGAAAAAGTTAATAAACCTAATTCACCTCTCACTCCCCCCCTCTCTTAGGTTAATTTCGATCCTACAGATACAACTCATGTAACATCCCATATTTTTGTATTTCTTTAAAATGCTTAAAATTTAAAACTTTCTTTTCGTAAAAACATTAGAGTATTCTTTCTTTGTAAAACTCAATCGTTAAAACTCTTTACTTTCACTTTTATCAGTTTACTTTCATCTTTCTCAGTTTACTTTCACCTTCCTCAGTTTCCTTTCAAAAGTCATTACATTCTTTACAGGAAATGCAGCGGAATAAAAACAAAACATTAAAGAATAATAAATAAGTTACAAAACACTTTTTCAAATACTTTCCATTTAACGCTTTAGCCCAGCCAGCCAGAAGATCCACCCGTGCAAATCCTTCATCAACTGTCTTTAACCTGTTCATCTGTTGCTCATTCGTACCTACATCACAAGACCTAAACTAATGAGCCTAACGCTCAGTAAGTGATAAAATGAAATGCAATGCAATGCATGACCATACAATGCAATTTAAGTCAAGAGTGCATACATGACAAACACCGTGGGACCATAAGAAAACCTGGTCAATCCACAAAGGATCAATATATATATCAAGGGGTTTTCTCAGGCCGTATACACTCTTTTGTTACGAGAACGTTGGGATTTTAGAACAGGAAACAATGAACCATGGTATCCCATGTCCCTAACCTAGGGGCTCTCTAATCCATCCAACATGGATCTATATGACAATGGGACGTTATTGTTTTCCCGAACCCCCACACGCCTATTTACATAGATTATTATGTCATACAATATGCACATTGATTCATACAATCCTATATGCAATAAATGTCTAATAAACACGTCATTAAAAGAACCTAAATATAGTAAACACACAACAAGCAATCCTAATTCTTGCGATGTAGGGTCCGAAGACCAAAACACAATCAATATCAAGTTACCTGGTGTCCATAGCACGTTTCTGTTTCCTTTCTCTTCTTTGTACCTTTAAAACAATGACAACTATGCATTAATAACAATCCCTTAAACCTTAACACTTAATACATCCCATTACCAATTCTGAGATCTTAACATATATAATGGAGTAATTATGACCCTACAATGTTGTTCATTCCATCAATGTGTCATGATAAATTAACTTTACAAAACCGAATAGTATTTTATCCTAAACCCACATTTTCCATAGCAAAGTAGAGAACTATTTAATGCCTATTTTAATATAAAATTACCGAGTGAATACTTATCAGTTTCACATCCCCAACTCCTTACTCATTCAAGACTTAGCCAAACAACCAATCCATACACAATAGTGGAAAAACACATTCCGAGAACACTTAATCTCTTTCTTAATAGTATATGAGAAATTAAGCCAATATGCACCATATTTCCACTCCAATCCAAGAGGCAGTATATTCAACATAAATAAAACAACCATAACCCTTGGCAATAACCACAACAAGGACGAGACCCACTTGTAGCATATCTCCCAGCCAAAATAAAACCTCTTTCTGTATTAAGCACATTCAATTAAGTATAAGACATTCTAAAACATCCATTAAGTATAAAGGAAACTACAGAGAACACCCAATCATTTTCTGTATTAAACCATAATCACTCAACAGTCTATAACTTATTACTCACCACATATAGTCCTTGGCAGGAACCAAACTAAAAGCAACAAAACCATTTCCACCAACCAGAATCTATCCTTTTTCCAGGAACCACAATTAACAAATATGTAGCAATTCAACAACCTGTCTATATCCATTACAGTCAACAATCAAGACTTAACAACAATTCTCATTCTCCAATATATCTCTCGGCAGTAATTACAATTAAAGAGCAGAACTTAGATCATTACAAAATCCATGAAACTAAAAGAGTGAAGGAAATCACTCACCAGCCAACACCCGAGAGAACCACAAAATAGGATATTCATCCTCTTCTTCTGCTTGTTTCTCTTCTGCAGCAATTCTCACTTCCTACCAACCTCTCCTGTCTATGCTCTCGGCTTCACAGAGATCACACCCGAGAAGACAGAACACCCAGAACTTACTGCATTCCTTTATAGCCAGAGCCAGAGATGTACACCGATGGACACCCACAATGGAGGTCCAACTTCCTGAAGCCAGGTGGATATCTTTACCTCATCCAACGACGTGTCGACCATGGCAAAACTCCAAAGAAACTAGCAAAAGAGAAAGAGAAAGACACCCGATTTAAATGGGTTTTTCAGACAATTTTGACCTTCTAGACGGGGTGAGTTGTCCGTAGTCGTCCGAAGTCAATTTCGGATGAGAAAACGCGTCCTTAATCACTCGTCCATACCATCCGCAAGCCATAATCGAACGAGATTTCTCGTCCGGCCCTTCATCAGCGAGTCGTCAGAATGTTTCCAAATTTAGGACAGATTCATTGGGATGCCAGCCATCCTCATCCACATTCGTCCGCGACAGTATCAATTGTCCTAGAATTGTACAGAATCAAAACAGATGACTCGGCTACCGTCCGCAACATTCTTCAATGTCCGTACCTTGACAGCTTAGAGTTTAGGACGCTAAATACCGTCCCAACTCGTCCCAAAATCCATTTTAGGTGTTTTTCTTTAACTTTTTATCCTAAATTTCATTGCTCATCCCTTATTAACTTCACATAATATTGAATTCATTACTCTCCCATTTATTTTCTACATTCGTAATTAAACCCAAGTCACCTACATATTTCGGACAGAGCTGCACCAAAACCAGTTTAGTCGATATCTAACAATTACGTCATTAGTAATGTCATTCGTAATATCCTGATAACTTATTCAACGAATTCGAATATCTCCAATTATTTTTCAATTTATCAATTTTAAATTCCAATATAAAAATTAGGGATATTACAACTCGTACTGTAATGACCCGGTTTTTTGTAAATCCTTTAAAATGAGACAAATTTAAAGCTTTTAAAAGACTCCCTTTTAAAACGATATCAGAGTGCAAAACCGGACTGTTACCAACCCTTTTTTGTGAAAGTGTCACGAAAGCGTTATAAAATCATTTACTTAAAACATTGTGGAAGTGTAAATAAATCGTTTAAGAAAGAAATACTAAACAATTGAAATACTGCGTTTTATAAATGAAACTGACAATTAAACACAATTTAATTACAACTGTTTACTCATTTTTCTCTTTTCCTGGCTAGCCACGAGTCTCGCATGTGCAAATTCTTCATCCTTGCTTTATTATTTGATTATCGTCTTTCGCATTTACTCTTAAGTCTGTGCATTTATTTTCACATACACGTACCTACACCTACACCACAAGTAATATGTGAGCCTAATGGCCCAGTAAGGAAGAAGGGTTAATGCAACGTGATATGTCTCTCTTTAGTCCTTTTTGGAATGGGGGCCACCCAAACCAATCCTTTCATTAATTCATTTACTCGTTTATTACTTTACTTTACTTTAATTCATTCATTCCTTACCCGTACTTCGAGGTGGAGATTGGATGATTTCCTTTGTGATGGAATAGTGGATCGGATCTAACCTTTTACTTGCCACTAGAACTCTCATACCCTAAGAGGGAGGGACTTCGGCTAGTGGTAGACTAGACCTAGTACCCATCCGCCCCCAACTCCTATTTTAATTGTTTTCTTTTCCAGTTCCTGTTCCGGGCTACTGGTACCATAGAAACCTTTATTATTTTAATGTTTTTACCCATTTTCGTCATTTATCCTCACTCATGCATGTGTGAGTACCACCACCAACGTGGCACTCCCTATTAGTTTCTATTAACATGATGCATGACCATACATTCTCAACCTAACATGATGCATGATGCGTTATAATGTAATGTTAACAATAATTGAATTGCGCATATAGAAGAAAGTAATTGAAAGTGCACACAAGGACAAGTAATAATCAATGGGACACTCAATAAGGTACAACATACGAAGAAAGCAATTATAGAACTAATAAAGGAAATATAACAGATCAACAAGCGACTTGCATATGAAAGTGAAGCATAATCTAATTAGCATGCTCAAGAATTTGTTATTACTTACAACTAGTTAATTAACATGCTCAACTAATTGGTTAGGTGTGTTCAAAATTCTACACATATATATATATATCCTAGTCAATTTCCATGCTCAAGGTTATAGTTAGTTGTTCTAGGTCGATTTACATGCTCAATTGGTAATTACAATTATTACTATAGTTAGATATTCTAGTTAGATTACATGCTCAAAGAATATACAATTAAACCTTAATTAATTTACGTGCTCAAATCTAGTTAATTACACTAGTCAAAGTAACATGCTCAAAGAAGATTTCGATATTCTAACTAATTATTCTAGTTAATTAACATGCTCATTCTAATCAATTGCTCTAGTTAATTTACATGCTGCTAATTTATTTAAACATGCCAATTAGCGATAAGTTAGCTAATTAACATGCTTGTCTAGTTAATTATTCTAAATAGTGGATTGCTCCACATAATTGACATGCATCAATGAATAATCAAGTTAAGTAAACATGCTCAAATGTAGTTAGTAAATTAAACATGCTTAAAGATTATTCGTGCTAGCAAATTGAACATGTTAATTAATTAAACATGCTAGTTAGTTACTTATAAGCAAGCTAATTAAACATGCTAGTTAATTAGTTTCCCTAGTTAATTAACATGCTCTTACAATAGTTGCAAATTAGAATTCTAATTGATTAACATTTAGACATGCTGGACCTAGCTAAATTAACATGCTTAACTAATTGATATGCTTAAGTAATAATTAACATGCTTGGGTTAATTGCATGCTTAAGTTGATTAATGTACTTAGGTCTAATTAGCATGCTTAAGTCTAATTAAATTGTCTACATGCTTAGATTAACTAATTTGGTTAACATACTCAATTGATTAACAATTAACTAAATTGATTAGCAAATAAACATGCTAGATTAATGAAGTAATAGCAATCCAGCAATAATGAAGGAAATAATAGCATTATAGTTAATAACTAAACAGCGAGTAAACATCCATTGACAAGATAAAACTCATAGCTCATTTCCGAACTCCACTTAACCATTCACCATTTACACATTTAACATTCTTCACAATCATCACTATCAATTTCAGAACTCATACACAGTCAAGGAAACATTTATAGGAAATTATAGCAGTATATGTAAAATTGCAGGAAAACTAACAATCAAAGAAAAGCAATGCCAATGAAGAGAACAACAAATCAATAAAGAAATTTACACTATTAGCTAAGAAAATCTACAGAATACTACTAACAATCAACAATAAGGAAATCTCCACTCACGCACACCTACTTTTGGTGTAGGGCCTCCACAGGCCAAGACACCTTCATTTCCTTACCATCACTGAAGACACAAAACTGGGACAGCAACCCCACGGCTCCCAGCTCACACGACAGCAGCTCCAGCAAGGATAGAAGCTCCAGCAGTTGGACAGGGACCTCATGCTCTGCTTACAGTAGCTCCAACCTTCACCATGGTAGCAGCACTCCACGTTCAGCTTCTAACTCCACAAGTGACACTCATAAGTTCACCACTCACGCATCCTCACTCGCCAAAGAGAAACACATCACGCAGGAAGAGCTCTCTCTCTCTCTCACTCTCAGGAACTCCCATGCAAGAAAATGGATGACTGAACAAAATGAGGGAAGAGATGGCTAATACCCGGGAGAGAGAGGGGACAAAAGGTACGCCTAGGAGGGGGAGGGACACGGCCAGGGTAGGAAGGGGGGACCGATTCTTGTTGGGGAACCGCATTCTTATTGGCTATGGATCATTTTCTTTTTGATTTTAAATCCTTTATTGTTGCAGATCTGAGCCATTTTGGGTGCGGATGCACTGGTCTCGTCCGCATTCGTCCGCAAGTGCAAAATCCCTAAGGCAGAATGATTTTCATGGATGAGAAATGGCATCCTCATCCTGGTCCACAGCGTTCACAGGCAACATTCAGACGCAATATTGCGTCCCCACGTAGAGTCCACATGCATCTGAAAGTGTACCAAAATTCGACAGAGGCAAATCGGACGCAGCTAGTCCGTTTCCCCACTCGTCCGAAAGTCCTAGAGTTTGGACAGATTTGATGCGAACGAAGTATCTCGCTTCCGCACCAATCCGGGACCTCGTTCGAAACTCCACTGCACAGTGAAGTCAGGACGTCAAATCGCGTCCTGGGTCATCCCAAGGCTAAGGGTGACATGCAATGCTCTTGCAGACGACACCCCTCGTCCATAAGGTCATTCACATGCATCCGGAAGTCAACTTCCAGACACATCGGTACGCAAATTCTCGTCCTTGATGCATCCCAAGCCGTCAGGGACGCTACAAAATGCATTTACAGATGACATAACGCATCCGCAATGTCGTTCGCAGGCTTCCGAAAATGCCTTGGACAACCTTTCTTTACATTTTTCCCACTTAACTCCTATCCCATAATATTTTTCCCATAAATACACGTCATAAAATGACACATATAAATACGCAACGTAATGTCATACTTACCCCATCCTTAAATTACATCGCGTACATGGGGAAAACATAATGGAAATATCCTTAGACTTAACGCTCTGAACACATCCTCGGTAATACCCCAATAATTATCCAACTTAAAAAGTCGGGGTGTTACATGTGCAATAAAGTAGAAACAGATAAGGTTGCTCGCGATGGGTTGCTTCTCAACTAAAATACCTGTGGGTTCCAAATTGATGAGTGTTGTCGATGAGTGGAGATACGAGCCGTTATGCCACCCGTCAAATGGAAAGGTACTTGGATTAGCAAAACTTAGTGACTGACAACCTTCTGATCCATGTGACTAAACCTTAGCCAGGTTCTAGGGCTTGAAATCTAAGAAAGCGCCATCACCTTCCCATCTCCATTTTGACTTTCGGGCTCGAAACCCGAGGATATATCACCAATGATAGCAAAGTTGCTTGTCGATCATCCACATGCTCCCAGTTGATCAATTCATCAACAAACTGATCGACCGGTCAGTTTTTGGTCAACCAAATTTATTTCTGGCGCTATTTCCTTGCCGTAGACACACCATTTCTTCTCCTTTCTCTTCCAATTGATAGACTATCATTCCTAGACTCCGAATACATAAATAGAAGGCAGGTCAATCCCTTGGATTTGAGCTTCCAAGCCCAAATCTGTGGCCAAACATTTTGGACATTTAGCCCTAGAAAATCGAGGAGATAACCTTACCAATTTGTGATCCTCCTTCACAAATATTATTCGCCTCACAACCGCAAATGTTTCCCCTCCGTCGAAAAATTGTGATTCAATCGATTTAGCTCTGGCATTCTCTCTCCCGTGCGGTTTGTCGGTCGTGTAATGAAGAGAAGGGTTTTGCCCTTCTCTTCCTCTCTCTCCCTTCTTTAATATTATTTTTAATTTATTTCTCTATTCCTTTAATAGATAAAATATATATTAATATATTTTATATATTAATTTAACTCGATCCAATTTTTTCGATTCACTCAAAACACTAGTTGACAACGTCCTTTTAATCAAATTAATTCTCCAAATTTTCATCCCTGTAATCCATTTACCGATTTTGACCATTCGACTGAGAATTTACACATGGCCACTACATGACAAATCAACAAATCAAGTCAACTATTCAACGTCATGACCGATTAATACGCAAAAAATTAACCTGTGAAATTTATTATTTAAAAATTTCACTGGTTTTACACATACTTTTGTGTTCTATGCATTAGATAGATATTGATGGAATATTTTCCAATTTTGAAGGTGTTGTTACTAAAGAAGATAATCCTAACCGTTGAACTACATTAAAGACTTAAGGTAAGAGATATGCATCTCTTTGTCCTTTTGGCTATATCAAAAGATATTAGGGTTGTATTGTTTTGATGATATTGTTTGTTGTGTTGAATATAGTAGGATGTTAGTATAAAGTGGTATTATAAGTTGTTTGCTCATACTTGTTTGATATGCTAGGAGTTATAGAGGATAATGATTCATGGTGTTCTATAGTTTTAAGTGATGGTTTGAATGATATGCACTCATGTTCATTCATCATGATTTCAAGAAAGAAAATGAAAATGTTTATATGCATATATGTTGACAATGAAACTAAAAATGGATAGAATAAATGTAAATAGACATTGTGAGATGGGGTTCAGTGATGATCCTACTTAATAGAACCAGATGATGTATCTCATTCCTGGAGGGATTGAGTGATTGTTCTACATAAGAGGATCAGATGATGTATCTTTTCCCTTTAATTATGAATATCCAACATCTGGACTATTATGTGACTCAAAAAGGAAAAACTAAAATGAAAATGCATATTTTAATGAGATTGCATAACATGAGCATCATATTGTTTATATTTGTTTTATCTCTTACTGAACATTAGGCTCATAGATAAATCTTGTGATATAGGTGAGGAGTATGATAAAAATGAAGAAAATGTTGATCGATAGCATGGACTACAAATAAAGGAGTGTAGCTACATCGAGCACTTATATCACTTGGTGTTTTTGACTGATGGGTTATGACTCACCTAAGTTATGAAACTATTTAAATAGTGTTGTATAATTTTTTGAGTAAGGATTTAGATAATGTTTTGTAAAACAACTTTTAAATGTTTTGAATGACAATGTATCTTTAATTGGTTTGATGGTTTGAATAGTTTAAAGGAATTTTAAATGAAAAGAAATGTTTCTGCTACGTATTAAATTTTACACCACTTGTCCAACAATAAAAAAAAGTAATAAACATGATAAGGAAAAATGGGTCATAACAATTTCCTCTTATTTTTGACCAAATATACCACCAAAGCAAAGTCTTTTGCATCACACATTAGCTCAAATGGCAGAGTCTAATCTGGAGCAACAACTATTAGAGCATAAATTTGGTTTTGTTGCAATTCTAAGAAGGCATTATGACATTCTTCATCAAAGTGGAATATTGTATTTTTTTCTCTAGCAACAAACAAAGTGTCTTTGATATTTGAGAAAATCTTTTATTAGTATGCAATAAAATCCATCATGCCCTACAAAAATTTATGATTTGCCATGCATTCCCTCCACATGACAACCAATGAGGAGGCTAACAAAACTTTATTTATCTTCTTTATCTTGCGGGTATTTCCTTCAAGATATTTTAAAAGATCCTCCATACATTTAGGATTATGATATGGCCAAGCGTGCTCAATTATAGGAGGCCAATGGATTGAACCAATGGCTGATTAAGAAGGTATTCCTGGCTTAGGAGAATATTGTCGCTTGTCTAGTTCATTAAACTTACCTTTTCGTGGATAACTATTTCCCTCGTTAATCAATGTCTTCTATCCACATGTCAAGCCTCTTATCTGCGGATGCTACTTTCACCATCCGATCCTTTTTGTGGAAGCCTTCTTCTACCCTAGATACCCATTTCCCTCATAAATCAATGTCATCCATCCACATGTCCAATTCTTTCCACAGACACTACTTTTTGCCATTTGATCCTTTCTATGGAAGCTATTTCTATAAAATCAACAAATTTTTTGATTTTATATTTTTTAAAGTAAATTTTTCGCTTTAGTCTAAAACAAATTTTTTTTGTGTTGAGTAGATCTTTTCCATGTGTCGTGAGTGTTTGGCCACGTGTCGTGGTTGTTTGTCTACGTGTGAAGGGTTTAGCCAATGGTCTACTAGGGCGTTCTATATTCCCTTGCAGCCAGAAGATATGAGATTGTGTTCAGTAAGTTCTCATTTCCAAACATTGAGTTTCAAATTTTTGTCAGGTTTTGTTGAAATATGATTTAAGGATTTTATTTAATGTGTTAAAATATATTAATTTATATTATGTTTATTAAAATAAATAATTAAATTTTATTTTTTATTTTCTTTTCTGCTTAAGAGGAAGTTTCCTCTTCCTTCTCTATCAACTGTGTGAGGGAGAGAAGGGACCAGATGGAGAACCGACAAGTGAACCACACCGTGTTTTTGCCCGATTTACATTCATGGCATCTAGATCTCTATCTTTTGTGAAGGAACTTTGCAGGTATGTCGTTTCTTCACCCTCGTTTTTGCATTTGAACTTTGCAGGTATGTCATTTCTCCACCCTTTAATCGTTGGTTTGTTTATGTTATTTTGTTAGATTTAGAGTTTATGTAGGAGTATTGGCTATTTTGAGGCCAAAATGAAGGAAACGACACATTTCTACCAAAAAAAGCACACTAAAGGGTCATCCTGGTTGACCTTTGGTCATGCTTGACCAACTGTAAATGGGGCCTTGTGTATTGGTGGGGCCCTGGTTGATTTACAGACGACCGCAGCTAGAAGCAGTTGCCAGTAGTAGTCAATCACAGCTAGAGGGGTCGACTGCACCAGTAGATCAGACGATCGTAGTTTGGTCAGTTTGGCCATTGACCATCTTTGGTGGACCGCACCTGTAGGTCAGTCGACCATAGATTGACCACCTCTATAATACCCCGGTTTCTTGTAACGAAAGTAAGTAAGGATAATTAAGAAATTAATTGGGTGTAATGAGATTATTTGGATAATTATATTTGATGGATATTAATTTAGAAAATGAAATTGAGGAAATAAGTTGAGAATTGGAATTTGAGTCAATTAATATACAATACGTATATTTAACACATAAATATATATTTAATATTAATTAAAGCAAATTTGGGATTGATTAAATGAAATTATTAATTGAAATAAAATAAAAGAATAAAAGAAGAAAGATGGATGAAACGATGGCATTTAGAGAAGTGAAGAAGCAGCAACAAATTCATGTGGGAGCGGTAGATAGCACACCAACTGGTCTATCTGCCTATCTATCAATCGATCTCACTAGATTCAGCGTCCCAAGATGATAGTTGGTGATCTCAATGCACGGATTCGCCTGGGATTGCTCCACATCCCATTTATTTGATGTTGGCAGTTTGTGATTGGTGCTGGGGAAGGTGCTCTCTGATGATAGGAGGACGCGTGCTCCTGGTAAAGAGAAAGAGAGAAGGTGAGAGAGAAATACAAAGTAAGTGAGGGTGATGCTTCTAGAGAGAAACTCTATGTGTGGTGCGAAGGAAAAGTTGGAAGTAGTGGAACACTATGGAGAGTTGAGAGAAAATATAGGGAAAGAGAGAAAAGGGCAAAGTGGGCTTCTAGCAAAAGAAACAGACAAAAGAAAAGAAGAAAAGGAACAGAAGGTGGAGCTGTGCTCCTCCGGCATTCTTCAGGTGAGGAACTCCTTCCTATTTCCTTATGGGTTTTATGAAGATGCTTACTCTACAAATTGGTTATGAGCTATTCTATCACGTTTTTGGAAGGGAGAAAGGTGAAAATGGAGGAGTTTCGGGAATGACAGTGGAACCATGGGGCTCCTCAAGGGTGAGCTTCAAGTATTCGACTTTCTCTCCTGCTTTGAAGAACTATGTGATGATGGTTGTTAAAGTGGAAAAATGTATCTATTGAGATGTTAGGTTTTATGCTTGAGTTTTCTGTGGATTGTTATGGAATATAGTCTATTGATTTTTTGTTCTGCATTTTAAATTCCTACCCACAGGACTTGGATGGATTTTGTTGAAAAATGTTTGGATAAATGCCCTCTGTCTATTAAGAATTTAAGATGGAATATGTTCTGTAGCTTAGAAATGGTTCCCTGTGTATTTATGGCTTTAGAAATAATTGGGAATGTGTTATGGATTGTTGGATGGGTGGAATCATAGGCTTTGTGAAGTGATTACATTTGGCTATATTTGGCTATATTTATTTGGCTGCTTGCATGTTGGGAATAGTGTGATATAAGTGTTGTATTTCAATGTGAGGTTGACTACCCTGTTAAATTGGATGCTCCCTGTCAATTGATAGGTCATATTTGGTGAATGGAAGTCGGTTGGAATATGGGGTTGAGAAGCCGATAAGTAAATAAGTTGTATGTGGACTGGGGAATTCTATTAAGTGTTACAGGTTGTGGAACTCCGTAACTGATTAATTAAGGGATTGTTATTAATAATTAAATGTTATTAATTGTGAAGGTATTGTGAAGGTTAAAAAAAGTGCAAAAATGCTTTAAGGAAACGAGGTATGTGATACACATGTGTTTTGGTCTTTGGGCCCTACATCGCAACATTTAGGAATTGTATGCTGATTATTTACAACTTTATTAGAATAGTAAGATATTGAGCATGCATACTGCTTTATTAAAATAGCTAGATATTAAGCATGTTTCGTGAATTGTAATACTGCTTGCTTGGTGTTTATTAGAATTAGGTTTTTTTAATGATATGTTTAATAGATGAACGTGTTTAGAGATTATAGTACTGATATGATAGGTTTTATGCATTCACGAGCATCGTGCATCATGATTTTAAAAGAATAAAAAAATGTTTTTAAGTATGGTTTGATAAAAGGAAATGAAATACGAATACGTTACAAGATAAGACTGTGTAGCCAACGTAGGCGTTGGGCCCCTTGGAAGGGGTGATCCATCGGGCCCAGATGGTGGGTTTGCGTGTCCTACATAAGATCAGAGGATGGTACAGCTAACGTAGGCATTGGGCCTCCTTGGAGGGGGTGATCCGTTGGGCCAAGAGGTCGGGTTCCCGTGTCCCGCATCGGATCGAGAATAGGTGCTACCAACATAGGCGTTGGGGCTCCTTGTAAAGGGGGTGATCCATCCGGCCCGGAAGTCAGATACGAATACAGATACAGATACGGATATGAATACAGATATGGATACGAATACAGATACGGATAGGATACAGATACAGATACAGATATAGATACGGATACAGATACAGATACAGATATGGATACAGATACGGATACAGATACAGATATGGATACGAATACGAATACAAATAAAAATACAAATATGAATATGGATACAGATACAGATACAGATACGGATATGGAAATGGACACGGATACAAATATAGATATAGATACAGATACGAAAATGGAAATGCATACAGAGGAAAACAGAAACAGAAGCAGAAACAAAAAAGAGACTAAAACGTAAAAAGTAAAAGATAAAGGAAAAAGAAATCAGAAATTGCATATGGATTTTAAACGATGTATAGCATGTTCATGTTTTATTTTATATCACTTATTGAGCCTTAAGCTCATTAGTTTATGTCTTGCGATGTAGGTACACGTACGAGAACAGAAGAATAAATTAAGAAGCAGTTGATGAAGGATTTGCAAGCGTGGATATTATGGCTGGCTAGGCTAATGGGTGTAAAAAAAATGGTTTGTAAAGGTTTTGTAAATGTATTTCAATTGAAAAAATAAAAAAGTTTTTTATTGCATTCTAAAATGATTTGTTTATTCATTTAGTCTTTTGTTGTTTATTATAAAAGGTTTTCAAAAAAAAATTCCATTTATCGTTGCAAAGGGTTTTAATAATGAAAAGTCTTCTGCTATTTTTATAAAAGAAAATTTTTAAATTTATCGCGATTTTAAACGTAAGAAAAATTGATTCATTACAAGTTCAACCCCTGAAGGTCCTTGTTCGACCGCTGAAGGTCTCTAGTCAACCACTTGGTCGACCATAATGTCACTCGTTGGCTACTGTATCGTCTCGTTTTGCTGTATTCATAGTATGTTGGTTCCCTATTGAGTCTTGGGCATTGTTGGCGAGTGTCGTTGGCTGCTGCTTGGTCTCGATTGACCGCTACTAGATCCTGTCAACTTTTGTTGAGACTTTTGTTGACTGTTGGGTAGTCCTTGTTTATCATCATTGTGTCTTGTCAACACTGCGAGGCCTCAGTCAATCGTAGTCATGTTTGGTTGACCCCAACTATGTCTCCTCAACTTCCAAGTTGTTCGGGGTCGGGTGTATTGTTTGTCATCGACCGTAGCCATGTCTTGTCAACCAGTGGTGTAATACCTGGAATTAAGTTGGGACTAATAATAATATTAATTATAAATTATTGGAGTGGTTTTATTTTGGAATGTAATAGCTCGAAAAGTACGTTTAGTAAACGTAATAAAGATTGATGCAATTAGTGATTATTATTGATGATTTACTTGATGAGAATTATTAGGATTGATTAAGTGGGGATTATTGCTTAAGGATTATTGAATTGATGAAGGGAGGGAAGAATTAAGGGAAATGTTAAGTTATTAAAATGGAAGAAATAAGGCAGAGAAGAAAAGAAGGATTCGGTCTATGTATAGGAGTCGGTTGACTAAATGGCCGACAGAAATATATTACAGATTGCATTTATGAGTTTTCGGTCGAGTGATCGGTCGACGAAGCGGTCGAGGATACTCAACTGAAAAAGAAGAAAATAAAGAGGAGTTGAGCGAGCGACTGAATAAAATGGCACTTTCTACGTTATACATGTCGAGCTAATTTTGTATGGCGGTCGAACACTATTCGACCGATCCCACAGAAAAATGAAGGAATCCAGTTTTTATGTTGCAACGGTGACACCTTATATTGACCGGTGATTACTATTGACCGCTCCCACGTGACTTCAGCCACCGAGAAGATAGATTGAAAATCCCAAGGCATGATCTTCCCTTTACAGATGGCAACCAAGTGAGGGTATTAGGTAAGATTTATTTAGGATGGGTGAATCATTGAGAAGACTCTTCTAGTGAGATAGAAAATGGAAAAATAGAGAGAGTGAGGGAGAATTTCAGAGAAGAAAAGGAGAGTGGAAGAGAAAAGTTCTCTAGACTATTTTGCAAGAGTGAGCTTCTTGGAAAAGAAGAGAAAAACAGAGGGACATAGTAAAGAAAAAGACAAAAAAGGCTGTGGGAGATAAAGAGAAGTATAGGTCAAGAAGCAGATGGAGAAACTGCTTTCGAGTTCCTTTTGGACTTCAGGTATTCAAACTTACTCCTAATTGATTTTATGGACTCTGTCATTGGCATGAAGTTTGAAGGGGATTGTTTTCTGTCATTTAATGCTTTGACATATGCATACTTAGTTGTTGGATAACACTCTCCATTATTTACTGCTGCTTGGTTCTGTGAAGGATATTAATGGGTTATATGTTTTGGTTATTTATTCTACAACCTGTAACATGTATATGGATGGAAGTTTAGCTAATTGCTGGAATGTTGTTGTCGACCTCAGTTGAAGTGGTTGTTCTGTATTCTCTGTTGCTTGTTAGATATTGAAAGAAGATATATTGTCATGCTATTGTAGGGTGAAACCATTGAAGTTAATGATTTATTGAGATGAGGTTTATGGTTTAAATTCAGTACTGCCTTGAAGGGTAAGGTTGAGGGTTTATGTTCTGCCATTGGTTAATGATTGTGAAGACTCTATTGAGCCTGAATATTGTTAAGGATAGTTCATTACTATGAGTTGGTTAAATGTTGAGATAAATACGAACAGTTTAGAATAGTTATGGATGTTAGTGAATGGTTATTAATGATGGGATATTATTAATTTGTGAAGGTATTGTGAAGGAGTTGTGAAAGCTAGCTTAAAGAACAGAATTCCCTAAAGCTTCCACATAAGTTGATATTGTTTGTGTTTTGGTCTTCGGGCTCTACAACGCAAGAATTAGGAATTGTATGTTGACTGTTTACTGCATTCATAGATTTTTAAGTTAGGTTGTGATCATGTCCTGAGGATTGTAGTGATGTTTGTTGTGTGTTTACTAGAATTAAGTTCTTTTAATTATGTGTTTATCAGTTTTAAGTTAAGGATAATGATAATGATATTAAGCATGTTTAGAGGCCTATATAGAGGAGATTGAACTGCATGTATTCACGAGCATGACACACATCATGGGTTTCAGAACGATACGAAAATGGTTTTATGCATGGTTTTAAAAAAGGAAACGATAACATAAATGACATATGAATAAATGTAAAGAAAATGAGAAAGATAAGAGTAAAAGAAATATAGAAGGGTTTGAGTTACGCTGAAGGTCACCAACTCATTCTTGAATGGCTAACAGAAAAGGAAAAAATTCATCGTGATGTCATGCGTTCATCATCATGATGAAAGTTCACCGTTGTAGTTATGGTTCACCATGATGGCATGTGTTCATCATCATGGTTTATATTCACCATGAGGCTCAAGTTCACTGAGTTAAAGTTCATTAAAGTTCATGACAGTTCATCACAGTTCTGAAAGAAAGTAAAAGTAAAGAAAGGAAAGGAAAACAGAAAATAGAAACAGAAACAGAAATAGAAAATCAAAACAGATTTCAAAGTTGCATAGCATGTTTACGTTTTATTTTTTATCACTTACTGAGTCTTAGGCTCATTAGTTAAGTCTTGTGATGTAGGTATGCAATAGAGAACAGGAGAACAGGTTAAGGCTAGTTGATGAAGAATTTGCACGGGTCGATCTTGTGGCTGGCTAGGCTAAATGATTTAAGGAAAAAGGGAATATAAAATGTTTTGTAAAGAAACGGTTAAAAGGTTTTGTAAAAGTTTTAGTGAATGTTTTAAATTGTAAAGGTTTCATTACTGTGTTCTAAAATACTTTTTTCTATTCATTTAGTCTTCCGTTGTCTTTTATAAAATGTTTTAAGAAAAGAATTTTAACTTTCGTCTTTAAATGAAGTTAACAACAAGAAGTCTTCCTCTATTTTTATAAAAGAAAAGTTTTAAATTTTACACATTTTTAAATGCAAGAAAAATCGAGTTGCTACAGGTGGGTTTTTCGGGTTGGTAGTTGAAGTGCCTAGTCAACCGCTGTTAATGTGCTTCATCAACCACACTGTTTGTTCATGGAGTTTGGGTTAAGCGTACTTCATTTGGCTTGTTCAGCTATGTCTCATTTCTGTAAGTGTGGCTTCTCAGTTTAATGTGTGGGTTCTTGTCGTTCCTTGACTCAAGCCAAGAATTCTCATGCTAATCTTTTCGATCTTTGTCTGAATTCTGGTCTAGGACTCTTGTTATATTCCTGTGTTGATTAGGGGTTTTGAAGTCGATTTGGTTTTAGGTTTCGACAATGTCCCTAGTGTTAGTGCCTGTTTTCGATGGTGCATGCGACTAGGCGGCTGGGCTCTTCTATCGTCATCGAGGTAGGTATTTTATACTTTAATGCATTGCATTATGATTTTCAAACTGTATTTTGTGGATTGCTACATTTGAAAATCAAACGGGGATTTTTCAATAGAACGTCAGTTTTTATACTATGTATATACATGAGTTTTACATGTTTACTTAAGATGGCTTTTTATTGTAAGCCATGATTCTGATGTGGGAGGCTGAATTCTCTTGATACTTTGGACATTCTTGGTGTCAAAGTATCTCGAGGATATCTCAATACGTCTTCTACTGTTTGAAGATGTATTGTTTGCATGCACTATGTGAAAAATGGGTAATAGGGCGATGCTGATGCATCTACTTAGTTTCAAATCTGTAAACCTGATCAAGATGTGTATGTTTTGGGTTGTGTCATCACTGACTGTTCACCGCCAACCCCTGTAAGGGGCTCGATCTTAGGATTGCACTCACAGTTTCTTCCTCCAAGCTCATGAGGCATTATCATCTTCGGACTGCCACCTTTGTGTGTTTGTATCGGAGGGATCCTTGTGTGACCCTTCTTTTTTATGGATCCTCATTTTGATTAGTGAAAAAGGATGGAGGCTTATTTTATTATAGCTAGGTAAGTATCCAATGAGGTTTTGATGATTACCTCATTAGTGGCTCATAGAGCCTGTTTTTATGATAAATCAAGTTTTGAAAATGATTTTAAATCCATGCACGAGTACGGATATAATTGATGTGCCCCAAGATCCTGTCATCCGAGCTCAGGCCAAGAGGCTCGTCATTTTTCTAATGTGTTCTTATTTTGCAGGGAACAATGATTTATTGGACTTTATGGAGGAGATCACACATGAAGATAAAGAGGCTCCATCTCACGTCATCAAGTGGCGCCATGAAAGTGAATCGGCTAACCTCGTGCTTACCCAACTTGAAGGAGATACCATGGATTGAAGACTTAGGAAGTCATGTGTTTCTTCTCTAACTAACTTGGAGGAGAGGTTTTGATCAACTTAACAAAGAGGAGTTGGTACATGTGGGCTAGTGGATGTCATGCTTATCATAGAAGAAAATTTTGGGCTGTCCTGTCCGCCTAAAATCTGACCTCCAGATGTTCAAGGGTTTTTTTGACAATTGGGATGACTTCGTTTCAAATTTGGTCCTTCATACATTTTGTAGCCGACAGCTAGATATTTCCAAATAGGTATTAGGTGTTATATTTGGAATTCGTTTGATGTGTCAAAGTTACATTTACAGAGACAAAAAAACACCAACTTCGGACCTGTTTTGTGATTTATTATTTAGGGTCAATTTTGTCATTTCATTTTAGGGCAATTTTGTCCTTTTTGTTGTAAAGACCCTAGAGCGTACTTAGTCCTCTCTAAGGCAAGGAAGAATGTAGATGACTTTTGAAGAAAACTAAAACCCTAATTCTCTTTGTGGTGTGTGGTCCGCGGATCCCCTCCCCCTCCTTGACCTATTTTCCTTCTCGCCTGAACTCGGCCTTCTTGTTGCTTCTTGGCTGAGTTGGAAGGGCTGCTACCTCTTCCAATACATCCTTCAAGTGGTGTTCATTGTGGAGTGGAGGTAGAAGAAGTATTCAAACCCTTAGAGAGTGCTTGTCTTCTCGGACAAGCCAATTGAAGTCGCCCCCTCTCCTTTGGAGGTGTGCGGACTCTTTGGGCTATTTCTTTGTTTTTCTTGCTACACCATTGAAGGGCTTCTTGGTATTCTTGGATTCTCTCCTTGTTCTCAGGTTGTTCTTGATTTTGTTACTGATTTTTATTAAGGATTCGTTTCAAGAATGCTATAAATGGTAGAAGCTAACTAGCTTAGTAATCTGTTTTTTTGTGATAATTCTGTTCTGGATTTTTGCGTTGACAACTAGATTTTGATGACTTGCGCACGTCCTTTGATGCTCATTTTTGGCAGGAATCTTCTTCAATTTGATATGTTTATGTCCTCAAAAATTGGTATTATTTGGCTAGATGCTCGTTGAGATCTTGCCATTTTTATTCGGATCCCCAAATCTGTTTCAGGAAAACCATAATTTTTGGGTTATCTTTATTTTGTCATATCTAAAGATTTTGAAGGGCTTTGCACCTGAATTTTTGATATGTTGAAATTGATTGTGTTGACATAAGACCCTCTAGAATTCAGCTCCTGTTCGTTTACGGTTGAGAAGTTATAACTGATTGAAGTTAGTTGGACAGGTTATTTAAAGTCTTTTCTAGCCGATTGCTTCTAATTACTCGTGTTTTTTGGAACACATCATTTGGTATCAAAGCTTGGCTCAAGTTTTTGCTGTTGTTATTGTGCCCTATTAATTGTCCATGAAGAGTACAAGAAGTGAAATGAACTACCAAAGGAGTAGGAGAGCTGAATCAAAGGAATCACCATCTCCCGAGAGGGAGCCCACCCGGGTCGAAAAAAAATTACATGCTCAAATGGATGAAATGAAGGACATGCTTTTAGCATGACAACAAAGTCTAGAGAAACATTCTAGTAGGCATGTGAGGGGCCCTAGGACTCCTAAACCAAGGGAAAAATTCAACACATCAATCAAGTCAAGGGGCTGAAATAAAACTTGTATATGATAAGGGTGAGAGAGAAACCGATATGGAAGAGCTTCCGAATTTGAAAGAAGATCTCATGAGAATGATGATTTCAAGCTTGTAAATTTATCCATCCCTCCATTTAAAGGATTCAAAAATGATATTAAGTGTGTGGATTGGTTGGAACAAGTTGATAGTATATTTGATTGTCACGAATTTTCGGATAAAGGTAAAGTGAGGCTAGCCTCCGAAATTGGTGGGTCATGCAAAAACTTGGTGGATTATTTTAAAATCTCAGCGACTAATTGATGGAGAAGATGATCCTATTACTTGGAAGATGATGAAAAAGTTTATGAGAAAAAGATTTGACACATCTCGGCTAAGGGCTAAAGATATTCGTTGCTCCGATTGCCTTGAAATTGGGCACGATGCTTGTAAATGCCCAAGACAAAAAAATATTATTATGAAGGAATGCTTGATTGATGAGAGAAGCTCAGTTGACTCCTTGGCAGCCACTAATGAAGAAGACAACTTGGAGGTAGAGACTATTTATGCTCACGAAGGGCCACTATTCATGATGGAGACTTAAGCGGCTGAAAAAGTTTTTTTGAAAGGTCAAATCTGTGAAGATGATCATGTAGAAAATGAAGATACCTTTTTTGCCACAACTAATGGGGTCGAGAAGGAACATGAGATGGTTATGGAAGATCAACATTGTAAGATTCTTCAAACACCAAGCCCATGGGAAGAAGTTGTTAGAAATGAAACTGAGCTAGATGAAGTTAATACCGGTTTCCTTGAGTTGCTTATTCCATGTGTTTTTAACAAGTCTTTTTATGTTTCATGTTGTCTTAAAGAAAGTTATATTGATGAAGAGCTACCAAAGCTAAATGTGGATGGGGAAGAAGCTCCTCCCCAAAGGGAAACACTCACGGCCATGGAGGAAATGCTCATGGAAGGTAAAAAGCCTTCCTTTTTTCGTAACCAAAATGTTTTAGGTAAAATGAAAGAAGCAAGCATAGTGGAGCATGGAGATGAATCATTTGTAGCAACCTTTGGGGGAGAAAGTGATTTTAAGAAGCTATCACTTGATGGAGATGAAATTGTTTTTCTAACAATCGAAAGACCTCTCACTATAGAATGCCGAATTTTCCCGAATTTTTATCCTTCCATTTACTTTTTAGGAATATGAGTTAAAAATTTTAAAACTTTACTTTCATCAAAACTTTGATTTAAAAACCGCTTTCGATCAGAGTGCTCCTTTTTAAATCTCAGTCGTTACAACATCTTCTCAAACTCATTTAAATCATAAAAGTTTAAATCCTCAATTTATTTTGGAAGGTATAGCGGAAATGTTATTAACTCGCGGGAATAGATTTGAAAATTATTTAATTAAAACATAAATTGAGACAAAATTCTAAACCAACATTCTTAAAGTTTAGGGTTAATCTATCACGAGTTCAAAACATACAAGTTAAAGTCATAGTTAATATCTTTACAAAACGTGATTACGACTTAACCCTTACAAAATGTTCTTCTCCTTCTACCTTTAAGCCATGCCATCAGTCTACTCTGGCCTAGTCTCTACCAGATAATCCACAGGCTCCACGAGGAGGGCCTCCTTCTCTACTCCTGGTATCACCATTTCATTACCTACACCACAAGTAAGGACGTGAGCCAATGGCCCAATAAAGGGAACGGGGTTCATGCTTATGATATGCCTCTCTTTAGTCTGTTATGGAATGGGGCCATCCATCCCAAGCTTTTATTACGTTTGTTCTTTCTTTTCTTCTTACTCGTACATCGAGCTAGAATTGGGAGGTTTTTCTCATGCAATGGCATAATCAGATCTAGCCTTTCTCTTATTTTCTAAGTCAACTAGAATTCCCGCACCCTATGAGGGAGGTGCTACGCCTATTTTACAGACTATACGCATTACCCATCCACCCCAAATTCCCTTTTCTACTTTCCTATTTCTTCTTCATATATCTTATCATTTTTCTTCTTACTGATGCATGTGAATACCACCCCAAGGTGGTACCCCCTACTTGTTTCTATTAGCATGATGCATGAGACACTTAAATAAAACATTCATAGAAGTACACAATGGAATTTTTAAGGAAAATATCCACATAATAAGAAAATGGAAAATTTCACACGATTAGAATATCATGCTCGAAAGGAAACTGAATCACAATTAGCATGCTTGACAAGATTGACACAATTCAACATGCTTGAAAATATAACATCTAAAACAACGAACATGTTTAAAGACATATAAATAGCAAATAACATGCTTAACACCGAATCAGAACTTAAAGATTATATGCTAGAGCAATTTGTAAATAACAGCGGAGGTACTCATTAGTTTATAGCATACTTTACCCAAGATTAATGACAGAAATCTAATTAACATGTACCAACTAATGATAACAACAGAGATAGATGACAGTAGCAGCAACGATTTACAGCAAGTATATTCCTGTCACAATTTATCATTTATGGTTTTACAACAATCATTTACAACGGTTCTGCATGCGTTGTTTTGCAACAGTTATTTACAGTGGTTTATCATGCATTAAGGGCATATAATAGCAGCTAATAAAATAGAAGATTTCATGTTTACGAGTTTAATCAAGTTGAGTTATCATTCGTTAGTTTACAGTGGTGAGTTAAGAACATATCAAATAGCAGTAAAAAAAAAGGCTTACAAGTTTAAGCAAGTTAACTGAACATGCCATCAAGTTAAGTAACTAATTTATCACAACAAGTTTTGCAGGAGATATACACAAGAAGGGCAGAAATTAAACTTATGCAGAGTCCAAACATCGAATGTATTTCATTTATCCTTGACGTTTAGCATAACTTTTTTATGACTTCCTTACTTCATTCGTACATAGAGACTTGCATTTTAGTCCTAATATTTGGAGAATAGAAGTAACAACAATATGCAGTAGATTAAAAACAACTAATTACACGTTTACAGGTTCCTTTGTTATTTTACAGCAACACAATATAGCAAAGAATATCATGTTCTTGAGTTATCATTGTTATTATTACGATGTTCCCAACAGCAATTATTTACAGTAGCAACAACCTAATATGCTAACAAAACTTTTCAGCAAGCAAACTACAACAATAACCTACAACAAGCAATAATGGGGTAACAACAAAACATCACAGTGAAAACACAACCAATGTACAAGGTACAGCAACAAGGAAGGATACTCAACACCGAAAATATACTAACTTGTTGTTCAATTTATCTTTACTTAGCATTCATCCATCCATATCTCATATTCTCCATTAATCATCCTTTAGTTCCATCATTTAGCAAATATGAAATGCAACTACACAAAATTAAAGGTTTAGCACTAATTGGAGAGAATAACAGAACAATAGTAAGCAATGAGTGTAGAGAATACAGCAGCATAAACCCAAAACAGTCAACAATTCACGCAATATACTTGTGGGTGGAGCCTCCTCTGGCCAAGACTACCCATTCCCTTACCTTAGTTGATAAAAACCAACAGGGACACCTAAACTTCACTGCTTACCACACCAACACACAACAATCAAGAAGAAGAAGAAGCTAGACGAAGGAGAGGAGGGGAGATGAATACAGGGAGCTGAACCCCACTGGACGAATGAGCTGAAGATAAAGGGAGGAACTTACTAGGCAATCATCACCTAAGGGAAGAGGGGAGGGATGATGGCTGGACTACTCGTAGCTGGAGGAGATGATTTCGCTGTCTGGGGTGTTTTTCTTCGCTGGAGATCGAGTCTTAATGGACTACATGACAAGTTGTCGATTTTTAAATCCCAAACATTTTGCTGTCTTGCGATCTTTCGGACGAGTGCAGATGACTTAGTCGCGTCCACATGTCGTCTGCAAGGCTAAATCTCACAGGCTTGATTCTGGCTTCGGACAAGGAATGCCATCCCCAACTGGTTCGTACCATCCAAAATCGACGTTCGGATGCCATTTGGCATCCGTATAGCGTTTACACGTCTCTTTTAAATCTGTCCATAAATTGGACATATTCAAATCGGACGAGGTCCAATATCGTCCGCAGGCGTCTTGACGCGTCGAAAATCCCCAGAGTTGTACAGATTTGATGCGGACGCCATCTTCCTAGTCCTTAGTGTCTGCAAGCTCGTCCGAAATTCCTCTTCGTTCAGAAGATAGGATGCCTTGTCTCATCCCAAGAGTCGTCCCGAAGTTCACGTGTGCTGCTAACGAAACATCTCGTCCAAATTGTCGTCCGCATGCGTCCCAAAGTGCCTGGACACCCTTTCCTTGCATTTTCATCCTTTTAACTCAAATCCCACTCTATCTTTCCGATAAGGGGACATCATAATTTAGGAAAAAATAATACGCCATGTCATATATATTATTACCAAAGGTTCGGTTATGTACACGGGAAAGTAAGGATCGGGATATTACAGAAACTATGGTCAATCGGCTTCAAGACCAAAAAGCCTGTAATTAAGCCTAGGTAAGAATTTTGTTGATCAAGGGATTGGTGGTCAACCAGAAGGGCAAGAGTTTGTTTGAAATAAAGAATCATGTCAAGTTTTCATTGGATTTTAAGTGGTTAGTCATCACGGTGAAAATAAGGATGCTTGACACTTTACCTCGAGCTTGTCTTACTGGTATTTGACGAGGAATTCCTCTGAAGAATAGGAAGAATTGTGAAGAGGTAGAGAAAGGGAGAACCGTGAAGAAGAGGTAGATAAAGGAAGGGGAAGAGAGAAAAGCTTGAGAAGAAAGGGGAGAATTCTTTAGGTGCTCTCTGCCTTGCCATTTGAAGGTATGAATAACTCTTTCTCTCTTCTTGGTATAAGAAGTAATATGATTGGAAATATTAAAGAAAATGCTAAAAGAATAAGGAAATCATAATCTACCTGCGAGTGTATTACAATAAGTAAAAAGCGAACAGTGTCATGTTAAGAGAGGAAGGCACAAAAAGATGGATGCGAAAGCAAATGGATCCGCAAAAGGCTAATTACACAATTTGTATGGGGTCATTTTGGACTAAGAAAAGGAGTAAGGTTGAGGAAACAATAGATGAGCATCGAATAAGGTTAGGGAATGGCTGAGATAAAAGATGGAGTCAGACGCTAGGATGCAAGAGCGAGGTTAAGTGCGGATGAAAGGTGAGCCACAAGATTTAATGGAAGGAGGAAATTATAGCTGATGGATATGAATGCGAGTTAAATAAACATGCTTCCATGGAAAGATGTCTTGCAGGATAGAAAGATTCCTTGCGGGTGAAAGGAATGCCATTAGATCAAAGGTTCGGTTGAGATGAGGACTATTAGATTAGAAGAAAGATGCTCCTACGGACAAGAAAAAGATTCCTTGTGGGAAGGGTAGGAACAATTAAATTAAAGGATCAGATGAGATGAGGCCCGTTAGATTAGGAGAAAGATGCTCCCACAGACAGGAAAGATTCATTGCAGGAGATGAGAAGGTACATAAAATGGAAACACTGCAATTTTGGATTAACGAATGTGTCCGCGAAAGCAAGCGTAGCCATGGTAGCTTTTAAATAGAAAATAAATGATGTCATTTTGGACAAATGGACAGCGTTCAACACTTGACCCATGGGAGAGTTAGTGTCCGCCAATAGAAACACGTCTACAATAAAAGTTAAGCGATATCATTTTGGGCAAATGGACCACATTGAATAGTTGACCTGCAGGAGAGTAAGCATCCAAGAATAGAAATGTGTCCGCGACATTAGTTAAACAAAGTCGGCGAAAGATGTTCTGAAAGGAGTGGACCCGCAGGAGTGTAAACGTCCGCTAATAGAAACCTGTCCACGGTAAATGATAAATAATGATGTTTTGGATAAGTAGACTGCGTTGAACAGTGGACCCACAGGAGAGTAAGTGTCTGCATATAGAAACAGGTCCAGATGAAATCATTTTGGACAAAAAATGTGTAACGAACAGTGGACCATGGCAGTAAATGCATCCTGAGACAGAAACGTGTGGATAACAATGATGTTAAGGAGTGCCAGAATTTGAAGACATTACAATTTAGACACCTAGATCAATTGGCCACTTATGAGATGAAGTTGAGGGGCTCCCTAGCTCCTAGACTGTGGGGGTGTCATGAATCGATTCGAACTTGTAAGCTAGTGGGAAAACTTGTTGGCCAAGTTTTCAACTCCTAATGGCCCCATGCAGCTTATAAAAGCAGGGGCCTTTTGTTAGAATGTTAGTTTAACTATAAGAATAACCACTGCTATCTCATTTCAAGGAAGAAACAACAGAGAAGGTGAGACCCACAAGTAAGCGTATAACAATGGTCAGAGGCTGAGACGTAGTGTGATGACCCTTTATCCACTATCATCTTTCATCTCACATTAAGGTTGATTTCCTTCGGGTAAAAAAAAGTTCATTTTGTTTTCTATAAAACGTGTGAGGGAAAATGAAAGAAAATCAGTGGAAGCAATAGATATTTGAAAGATACGTAATTTACATTAAAATTCTTAATAGATTCCAAACATATTATATACATTATGCATCTTTTACATTTTAGTGAGTCATAACCCATCAGTCAAAATGCGCCGAGTAACGTAAGCACTCAACATGACTATGCTCCTTCCACTGCAGTCCTTCACTCTATGATCACATCAGTAGGATCAACTTGCTCACCTACATAACATGATTTAGCTATGAGCCTAACACTAAGTAAAAGATAAAATGAAAATGCTCAATGTATGTTCATGCTCTCTTAACACTAATGCTTATGCATTATATAAAAGAACCTATATTTTCTGTCCATAAATTTACATCCATAGTACAGTACAGACGTTGGAGATTATCAGTCCAAGAGAAAAGATACATCCTATGGTCCATCTTAAGAAGAACTGTAATATCCTAAATTTTCATTGAACGAAGGCATAGCTTAAATGATGATTTTGGGGATGATAAGAGCTGAGTTGGACAAGTAAAAATATTGGTCAAGAGAAACATAATTGGAATAAGTGAATTATGATACCACGTTATATTCACAATTAGCTTATGGGAAGAATGGTAGTTAGTTGAAGGATTGTTTGATAGCATTGGAGTCAGATTGGACGATATTAAATAGGATTGATAGTTAGTAGAAATAGTAAGAGAAAATATATTTGGATGTATTTGGATATTGTAAGAATTGAGAGCTAATTAAAAGGTTGAAGGTATAGGATTAATACTATTTCAGGACATATTGGATTTAGTGTAAAATAATGTGAAGGAGGAATGGTGAAGTATAAGGCAAAGGTTAGATAATTTGAAAGAATGAGTTGTGGAAGGATAATATATATATTGTCACGTTATTATTGGTGGCATGGAATAATGAAATAATATGGAAATTATACGTTTGGAGTCGACAATCGATCAGGGCAGTCGATCGACTGGGTTTCAATCGACCGGCGTCAATCGACTGACGTATTCAAGAGCAGTTTTCTGCTTTAAACTGTGGTCGATCATTTCAATGGTGGTCGATCGGCTTGAAGGAAAATCAAATGACTACCATTTATGAAGGTGTAGTTAGACTAGTATAAGCTGACGCTGAAGACGAAATGAACCATCCTCTATTGTCTGAATGTCTGGTAATAAAAAGGACCGACGTTATAGACAGATTGACGTTAAAAGAGTCAATGGTTATTGATGGAATGTGTCCCATGGCCTTCTGTCTTCCCGTGGATGGCATTGATGGACTGCAGACTATAAATAGAAGGGAAGAGGCGAGAGTTCATAGAAAAGAAAAGTTAGTGGGGTTACTCTGCCAAAATTTAGAGTGAAAGCTGGCATGAGGAATTGCAGTGAAAGTGTTTTGCTTCTGATATATATGAAAATAGAAAAGAGAAGGGGGTTGTGTCCGTGAGAGAAAACCGTGAGTGTGTGACACTGATGTGAGGTTAAGGTTAAAGTTCTAGAGTTTTGAAGTGAAGAGAGATAGGTGTGAAGTGTTACCGTGAAGTTCTGGAAAGTTGCAAGAGAGTGAGAAGCTGTCCGTGGGAGTGGGTTGCTTGGTCTTTGAATTACCTGTGTTGCAGGCTTCTAGTAAGCAAATCTTGCTTCTATTAATCTTAATAGTTCTATCATTGTTAAAAGATGTTCGTTAACAATGGGGTTCAAGTACTGCCATATAGTATGTGATTGAATGGGTTGTTTTCTCCATATAAATGGGTATGAGTGATAATCATTTCGAGTGGAGCTGAAATGAATTTTTGTTATTGTCTGGAAATGTTAGATTAATTGTTGGGTATATGTTGAATGATGGAGGATAATGATGTATTTAAATATTAATTTAAGAATAATGAGGAAATATTAAGTAAAGATTATTTGGAAGTACAAAGAATGGATATCGATCTATTTATACTAACGTAGTTTAAGATGAAAGCATTGAATGCTAAGATTGGATTTTGGATGGACTCTTGGGCATGGGAGTTTAGGAAATAGATGAGAAGTTTAGGAAATAGATGGTAAGTTTAGGAAATAGCTTAAGGAATATTATCCTATATATATATTAATTGTAGAATTTGATATTAATTTAATATATTAATTATGAATAGGTTCCGTGAAGGATAATTTAAGTGATAATAGCTCTTTAAAGCTTAGGACTTCAGGTACGTGGTACTGCATGTGTTTTATTTAAAAGGGCCTATATCACAGGAAGTAGGAGGTGTTTTACTGTTTGTTTAATTGATTGTTATGAATTGCATGTTTATAGATTAAGTTTAGTTTTTTAGTTAAGACATATCACGTTTTAAGGATACGATTACGGAACACGTTAGATAGGATTGTATGTGTACGACAATGTTAAGACTTGAAATCTTAAAGTACATGAAAATGGAATATACGTAAACATCTATGGTCCAGTTAGTTACGCCCGGTACAAAAACCAAAGTTAAGTAAATAATTGTGGACCGGTTTGTTATGACCGGCCAAGAAATCAAGATAAGTAAACAGATGTGGACTAGTTAGTTACGCCTGCCATAGAAATCAATTGTGGTCTAGTTGGTTATGCCAGGCACAGATGTTTGTATGGTCTAGTTTGATACGCCCGACATATAAATAGTAAAAGACAGAAACAGTAAACGAATATTTGTGTTGACAGGTTTGATACGCCCGACACATAGACAAACGGAATAATAGTAAAAGGCAGAAAAGGTAAACAGATGTTTATGTGGTCCAGTTGTATACGCCCAGCACATAAACAGATGAAAATATGATAAAAGACATGAACATTAACAAAGAAACGAAACAGAAAACCATATGTTATGCTATAGAAATTATATGTGAACTTCATATTTTACATTTATATCACGTACTAAGCGTTAGGCTCATAGTTAGGTCCCGTTGATGTAGGTAAGGAGCCGATGAATGGATAATGTTGTTAAAGGACGTGGCTAATAGAGTATTGTTGTGTGGATGTTTGTGTTGTTGGCGACATTGACCTGTGGTTATAGCTCACGGAAATGAAATAAATGTTTTAAAGTGTTTTAAGTGTTTTATGACTTCAAATAAATGTTTTAAGTTTATCTAAGTGTTTATCTAAGTAATTAGTTTGTGGTATTTAAATGTAAAAGACTTCCGCTGTATTTTTACTCTAAGACTTTCGCTGTATGTTTATGACTCTGGTTTTCAATTATGCAAATGATTTAAAGAAAATAAAATTTTTGTATGGAAAAAGTTACGGGATGTTACAAGAACTATCACTCAATCCCGATGGGTGATGAGATTCATCATCATGTACTTCTCCCAACCAGGACCATTGTTAATCCCCCCAACCTCCAATGCCTATTTATGTTTATTCAGTCCCTTTCATTATCAATGCAAATGTATGTGAACAATTTCGTATCATACCTAATTATGATGCATGATGTGTATACATTGTATACAATCCTCAATCCCACAATCATACTATTCATCCCAGAAAAAGTATTGTTAGAGAGCTAATCATCAACCAAACAATTCAACAAAACAGTAATTCACAGCATTATACCTAACATCTTATGATGTAAACCTAAAGGTCAAACACATGCATATCTCTTGTCGTAGGTTCTTTATGCAACTCAGCACCTATGAATATCTCTTCACAATACCTTCAAAATCCATAAACATCCTTCAATACTACATGATAGGAATATAATCTTTACACATACATCATAGGGTTTTTACCAAATTTTTCATCTACCTTTAACCTTTCATAACTTTCACAATATTTTACTAAATTCAACAATTCAAGAACCTATATCTCTTTTAAGATATCCTTAATCACATATCAAATTAACTTAACTCTTAAATTTTGTGAAGGTAGACAACAATTATCAAACACACACTCTACCTGGTTTCAACCTTTTCACCCATTTTTTTCTTTCATCCTTCTATCATGCTTCCATAACCTTATAAAATTCTTAATAGAATCATGAAAGAACTTGTCTTACCTTGAAGTTTTGAGAGAAGAAGGAAGAAGAATGTTGGAGAGCTTCTTGGGAGAATTATTTCCTTTGAAGGTTCCAAGTCTTCTAACACTTATATATATATATATATATACACACACACATACACACACACACACACACACACACACACACACACACACACACATATATATATATATATATATATACACATTTGTATAGGTGTCACATTAAGGAAATAACGTGAATAAACATAATCTGGAGAAAATTTAGTATAATGTTCAGCTGGAATCAACGGCCGATCGTGGCGGTCGATTGACTGGCAGGAAAACTGAAAGTTTTTTGAAGGAATTGGTGGTCGCTTGGCAAAAAGGTGGTCGATCGGCAATGCAGAAAAATTCATCAACCTCAATCTTAAACGCCATCTGAAAAATGTTAAACGGTTGTTGGAACTAGAAGATCTTTGACTCTGACGCTTCACTAGTGCATGGAATGTTAATATTGTCACCCCTTCATCTTTAGAAGGCTGCTAGAGGGCATTGATGAGTGGCCATTTATGTGAGTCGTCTGTTAATGGTATTTAACATCTAAAGGCCAAGCGATTGGTATGAATGCTTGGATAATTTAATGTACGTCCAGTGGCCTTCCATCTTCAAGGGGATGATGAAGAGGTGTTGTTGGAGTCCTATAAATATGTAGAGTGGCAGCAGTGTTTGAAAAGAGAGAAAGCATGTGGAAGCTCTGCCAAAATTTGGAGAGAGTTGGAGAGTAGCTGTTGTGGATATGTTGAGTGTCTTGGTGTTTCTGATAGAGAGTGAGAGTCTCAGAAAGAGTTGTGACAGTCTGTTTGAAGATATGCAGCTGTGATGGAATTAATTGTGAAGGAAAGTGAGGACATGAGAGTGAGGAGCTGCTGTGATGATCATGGATATCAGAGAGAAATGGTGTAGTACAGATCGTGAGCCAAGAGTATAGTAAGGAAGTCTGAAGAAAGATGAAGCTGTGACCGTGAATGAGTTGAAGGATGTTTGAGAAGGTTCTATGATTTTTCATAAAAGAGTCCCAAAGTCAGAAATGAAAGGAAATTCGATAAGCAACTATGAAGGGAGTACAAAGGTTTCGTGAAGGACGATTTAAATGATAACTTGGTAAAGCTAAGGACTCCAGGTAAGGAATAATGCTTGTGTTTTGTCTCTAAGGACCTACATCACAGGAGTAAGATTTTTGTGTAGTTTATTGTGTTACCTGTACTTTACTCTCTGATGAATGTTGCTGCCATAATATGGTCATTGCTCAAAATAATTTTCTTCATGATGTCGAGGATAGGGTATTTGTTATATACATGCCTTCAGTGATGGGTATCTAGTTAGGTTGTATTCCTACGTTAATTTAATAACAGTGGTGATGAAAATGGTTTTCTAAGATGATGGTAAGTGATATAGGAAAATTAGATTACTAATAATTTAGTTAATTAGTATAGGTCCTCAATTTATATTCAAGTGATGGATACCATATGATAGTACTTATATTGGTCAATACTAAGTTAGAAATAATATATGACGTTATAGTGTAATAAGAACGTGTTTAGTATTAATGTTATAGTTGAAGCATATTATTGTTTGTTATTTGTTTGTAGTATTGTGTTACGATATATGAACTGTTCTGTGTGACATTCATGTAGACATGTTATAGGATTATACGTAATACATTGCATGGGCTAAAAATGAAGATAATAATGGTGTTTTCTACGTGGGTTCAAAGACTTAAGAGGTTGCTCACACATAGAAAACAACTCATTTGAGTAAGTTCGGAGACTGAAGAGGTTGCTCTTACTCAACGAGTGGTGAGTACGGAGACTGAAGAGGTTGCTCTCACCCAAACAGTAATGAATGTAACTGTAGGTGGGCTCATTTTTACTGAGTTGGGAGACTGAAGAGGTTGCTCTCATGTAAAAATGAATCCAAGTGGTGAGTTCAGAGACTGAAGAGGTTTCTCTCACTCAGCTTACAAATGTATCAGGCTTAATCATATAGAATTTTCATAGAGGTTAAGGTTGCATTTCATCTATATTCCTTCCCGCGCAAATAGGCTCATTATTCTTCTTGTGATGTAGGTATGCAAGAGATCAAGAATGACAATAGTTGATGAGGCATTGTACGTTGTGGGCTTGGCAGCTAGTTAGGCTAAAGGATTAAAGAAGAAATGTAATATTTTGTAATGTCGTTTTTTAGGAAAGTAAACCTTTGTTATAGTATTTCGCTTTTATCAAGAAGGGTTTTCAAATTGTGTTGAATCCTTTTGGTATTGTAAACACAAGTCTTTGTTGTTATAAATGTTTTAAAGCTTCACAGTTTGACATGTTTTAAGAGATAAATGGTTTAACAAAAAGGAGTTTATTTATGCACTTCTTGTTTAAGCTAGTTTTCAAATGAAAAGTCTTCCACTATGATTTTAAAAGAAAAAGTTTTCAAAAATCGTGAGTTTAAAATTGAAAGAATAAACGAGATGTTACATTTAACCTTTAGCCTAGTCAGCCACAAGGTCCGCAATATACAAATCCTCTATCAACTGCTTCTTTTCTCATTATAGTGTATACCTACATCATAAGACATATTCTATAATTCTAATGCTTAGTAAGAAATAAACATGATATGCACATTATAAGACCTTTTACATTCTGTTTTCCTTTCTTTTTTTCTTAACATTCTTTTACTTAAGGAAGGGTGATTAAGTTAGATTAATGGTGAATTTTTACCATAACGGTGAACTTCAACCGTTCCCTTTTCTTCTTAACATTTTAGGAAGAATGATGAACTTCAATCAACATAACGGTGAACATATACCATAATAGTGAACTTATACCGTTCTCTTCCTTCTTGACATTTTAGGAGTGAGTGGTGAACTTTAACCCTACTCAAACCCTTCTCATTTTCTTTATGTATTTATTTTCATTTCCCTATTTATTATATTAAACATATACCATATAAACCCATTTCATAATTTCTCTTAAAATCATGATACATGATCATTGCGATTTATGATGGAAAAACATTACCATATCACCACAATGATCAAGCATATTATCAATTCAATTCAATTTATCAAATAACATCTCAAGAACTTAAATTTCTATCAAGAACAATACATCCTCAAAGCATGAACATCAAAGAATCAAACGGCTTAACAATAACATCAATTCATCAAGAACAAGCATCAAACAAACAATGAAATCCTACCCTTGTGATGTCGCCCAAAATGGGAAAATACACAAAACACTTCTTACCTTAATCCCTTGAAGAAATAGAAGATAACCTCCCCAAAGGTGCACCTTCTCCTTATCTAAACCTTCCACTTCCCTTCTCTTCTTCTTTCTTTCACGTTCTTTGTTTCTCAGAACTCACCTCTTCTTCTTCACAATTTTCTCTCTTTTTCCCTTCTCTCATGGTTTCTTCCTTTACTCTCCATATTTCCCCCTCTCTATCTCTCAAGTCTCTCCCCTTAATATAGCCTAATTTCCTTTCACCGCCAACAAGCATGAAGTGGCCTCTCCAGCAACAAAGCTTTCGTGAGTCATTACCATTCCTTCCAATAGAAACATGACATTCAGCTAACTACAGGCGAATCTTCACATTACTGGTCGATCAAACCCCTCAAGTGATCTACCACAACACAACATAAAATCGACTCTATCTATTCTTCATAAAAACCAGTCGATCACAAACACTCAACCGATTGACCGCAAATCCAACATTTACAATCTACAATTACCATGGCTGACCGCAAATCCCACCTGATCAACCGCTAATCACAATTATGCTTAAACATTGATCGTTCACCAAGTGACCGCTAAACATCCCTATTTTGACTCTGTGAAGAAGCCATTTGACCGCCCCACTTCTTGATCAACCACAACCAACACAGAGAGCTCCATTTCCTCAATTGCACTAACTGTGGTCGATCAGTCCTTCAAGTGATCGACCACTCCACCCAATGAACTTCACATAAACACTTAATTTACTACTTCTCCACAAACCATAACACAGCATATCCAAATCACCCAAACTAATACTATTAACATCCAATATAACTCTAACTATCCTCACTTAATCTCATACTTAGTAGTATAAAAATCTGGGGTATTACAAAAGATACCACCTAAGGTCCATCTTGGGCAAAACTGTCACTCAATCCCGACGAGAGATGAGATATATCATCTTGTAGTTCTCCCAAGCAGGACCATTGTTGATCCCCCCAACCTCCAACACCTATTTATGTTTATTCAGTCCCTTTCATTTACATTACAATGCATATGCATGCAAACAAATTCATATCATACATAAATCATGATGCATGACATGTATGCATTTCATTCAACCTTTAAACTTGCTCAACAATTTATCATCACATTACAATCATTAACATTACCAAAGTAATACATCAAACAACAGTATCATCACCAAACTAATAACCTACCAAAATAATATATCAAACAACATTGCAAAACAATATATCAAACAATATTACAAAACAATACAACATAGTATCTTGTGATGCAGACCACAATGGTCAACCACAAGCATATCTCTTACCTTAGATCTTTCAAGCAACTCAACACTAAGGATTCAATTCTTCTTAATAACTTCAAAACCAATAGATATCCATTACAATTCATGAAAAGAACATAGCAGTTTACACATACATTTTAGGGTTATGATCCAATTTTCATTCAACTTTGACCTTTCATAACTCCCCCATTGCTTAACCAAATCAAATAATTCAAACATCAAATTCTTCCTTAAGATGTCCTTAATAATATATCCAATTGGCTTAACTTAGAGATTTCAAGAAAAAAAACAAACAATAAGATGTACCAAAGTCATATGGTTTCAACCTTTCCCTTCATTTTTACTTCATCTTTCTATCATACTTCCATAACCTTATAGAAACTCTTAACAAAATCATGAAGGAGCTTAACATACCTTGAACTTCAAAGGAAGAAGAGAAGGAGAGTTTCTGGAGAGGTTCTTGAGAGAGAGTTTTCTTTTCCTTGGAAGAGTCTAAGTCCTCAAGCCCTTAAATCCTTAAATGCCTTGCTCAACTACACCTCCAACTCCAAGCTGGAGGTGTAGCTAAGCAAGGCATGCCTTGGAGGCTTCCACCTCCATTTATTCCAATTAAAATCAAACATCACAGAAATTTTGAGTGACCCTAGGTAGGGGTGTGCACCGTACCGGTCCGGTCCAGTTCTACAGCGGACCAGTACCAGACCGGTCGGTACTAGTTCTACATTTTAAAGACCGGTACCAGTCCCATGGAGGTCTGGTACTGGTACCAGTTCTGTACCGATTTTGTACCATTTTTTTTTAAATATTAAAAAATATAATGTAAAATTATAATAATATAAAATGCAAAAACATTCTCACAGTAAAAAATTACAGAATTGTCATATTAACATTGGCAAGCTTTTCTTCATCTCTTCTTCAAATTTACTCTTTCTAATAAAGTCCATGTAAGTGTAACGTGTTGCACGAGCCACCAAACTTGAAGCATCCACTGAAAGAATATTGAAAAATAGATAAAGAAAAAAATCAAAGGTTATTTTAACATAATTAAGTTCAATTGCTTCAATTCTAGAGAAAAATATAACTAACGTGAGCAACTCTTATTGAGTTTTGAAGAAAATTGCCAGACCAGCCCTCCCAAAATTGACAAACTGCTTAATATTATCTCAACCAACTACACTTTTCAAATGTCACAATTAAGTAATATGTATTGGATAACTAATTTCACATCCTAGTATACACTTTCTAAATCATATCAACGCAAAACAGGTGCTTTTTTCTTTTTGATTCCAACACAGACAGGCATGGACACAAATATTTCATCCAAAATATATACAGAAGAATGTGAACAAAGATGGAATGTTAATGTAATGCGTTACGAGTTTTCTTCTGGTTTGAGGATGTTGTGATATTCAAGCTGTGTCATCTCCCCGCCTGCTACCAGATCAAATTGGCATCGATAGAAGCTGCAAGTATTTCAACTTAAAAATAAAACATAATAGTTTACGTAGCTAATTGCAGGAATAACTATACAAACAAGAACGGAATTCCATGACTTCTTTAAGAATTTTTGGTGCATAAATCATAGCTCTAATCCCATCCCCCCAAAAACCATTTTGCCAAAATAATAATTTAACATCAACCATTGCCAGAACAGATTATATGTACCAATATGCAAAACACTAAAAAGAACATAGTAGACTAGAGTGCTAACCAAGCTGGCAGCGGCAGTGGCGACGGACAGAGGTCGGAGCTCGGAGCTGGCAGTGGAAAATGAACAGAGCTCAGAACTCAGAGCTCGAAGCTGGCAGTGGCGATGGTCGACGGTTGACGGACGGAGCTCAGAGCTGGCACCTGGTAGAGGCTGACGACGGAGCTCGGTAGTCGCTGGCAAAGACTAGAGTCTGGCTGGCAGTGGCGACGGTCGTTGACGGAGCTCGCTGCACTGGTCGGTGGTCGCTGGTCCGAGGCTGGAGAGTGGAGAAGGGGACGAGGTCGAGGAGTCGAGGAGACTGGATTAGGGAAGGCGATGAGATCAGAGAAGAATGAATGAATGAATTTGGATTAGGGGTCAGGTGTTTGTCTTTGTTGCCCTAAATCTAAATGGACAGTTCTACACGGTACCGGTTCTATGGTACCGTGTACCGAGGACCGGACCGTGTAGAATCAGCCCTAATAGTACCAGACCGAATCCAGTCCGGTACTCCATTTACACGAACCAACCAGGTACCGAACGGACTCGTACCGGTCCAGTTCTTCTGTACCGGGCCGGTTTTGCACACCCCTAACCCTTGGTATACCAATCTACCACTTCTCTTCAGTCGATCAACCACAAAACAATCGAAGGCAAAACTCTATGTTTTCTTCATAATACTGGTTAACCACCTTTCTTTGGATGATCAATCGTAAATCTCAAATTTTACAATCTGTTTAGACACGGGTCGTTCACTAATCAACCATAAAACAACCCTTTTCTAATATGTTGGAATTTGTGGTCGACCATTTCTATACTAGTCGACAACTTTTCAACCTAAGAGGCCCCTGTTTCAAATCTATACTAAAACTTGTCAACCAAACCCAAGCTAATTGACCACTTTTCCTATAAAATGTGCCACAACCATCTGAATTTCTACACTTCCTTAAGTTATAATACAAAACTCCCAATTTTTAACACATATCATAATTCCAACATATCCAGTTCATATATCATTATTTCCAGACATGTTAAAATTAACAAAAAATGTTATACACACAATTCTTTACATTGAAAACATAGAAACTTTCTTGATATTACAGGAGAAGCAATGGAAGGAGGTTAGGAGAGGGTAAGGCTTTGAGCATCGAGAGAGAGGGGAGGGTAAATGTGTGTGTTATTCATAGGCAAACGTGGGGAAGGAAGCCATGATAAGGAAATTGCTCTTATTGAAATTTGAAAGAACCTTCATCTATCCCTTTCTTTTTAATTAAAAATATATTAAAATTTTGAGGAATGTAGATCGGTTAACGAAATGATTATCAGAGGAGTGAGGGGGGGGGGGGGGGGGTCGAGGGTGTTTGTTGGTAATGCCTCAAGCATTGAGGTGTTAGAATTTAAAATTTAAAGTTTAGGGTATCAGTTGAGGAGACTTCCATACTTTAGGGGCCATATTGATAACTACCCTTATTTTGATTACGTATAAAACCTTCTTTTCTAATAAGTCTAAAGGGTGTATATTATTCATAACTTTTTCTAAGGGCACCTACAAATGAACATATAGGATTAGTAAAATTATTATTCTAAATCATAGTGTGGTTAGATAAGAATTCATTGTCTACCAAAACAATTTCTAAAGATCAATCCTAAATCTTTACATTTATCTAATAGTGTGGCTTTCTTACATTATACTTTGTATGAAACCTAACAGAAAATTTTAGCGATGTCTTAGAAAATTACTAATTTTTCTACCTTCAAGCATTTTAGAATTACTTGTTTCTTAATATACATGAGTTTATATCCTTTTTATTCACTCCCTAGTATTCTATCACTTGATATAGTATTATTATTCTCTCAAGTTATCCTATTACGTCGGCTACATTGTTACGTACAACTATACCAAGCAGTCTGTAGAAACGACAATTATCTAAATTAAACATACTTATAGTTGAGGAAGCATTCTCATGTGTGAGGCTTACGTTGTCAAGCAGTTTGTAGAAACGACTTTAACCCAGGTGCTCTAATACCATTTTGCAACATCCCGAAACATTAAAACTTTTTTCTTGTTATTTTTTAAAAATACATCATGCATAAAAATCATGACTTTTAAACCATACACAATGGAAGTCTAAAAATAAATCTCTTTTGAAATCTAAGCTTAGTAAAACTCAACTTTTATTAAATTCCTTTTCGTACCTTTTTAAAACCTTGTAGTGGAAGTCTCAAGGAAAACTCATTTAAAATCAAACGTAGTAAACCTCATCATTTAAATAGACACAAACATTTAGAAAATATTTCTACATAATTCCAAAAAATAATAAATATAACTTTAAATGAAAAGCTTCATACTCGTTACTAAAAATCCTCCTTTCTTTAATCCTCAGCCACAGTCAACTTTGCTTCAATAATGCTTTAGCTTTGACCATGAGAATTCCTCTTCAATCGCGCTCTCAATTGTTCCTATCATTATGTTCCTTAATAATCCCTACATCACAAAGTTCTAACTATGAGTCTAACACTCAGTAAGAGATGTATAACATAAAACATGACTATCAATGTTTACACATGCAAACGTCTGAACCTATGTTGAATAAAATTTTGATTTCAAGCACATGTATATCATCCATCCATCAACCATAACATAACTCAATTCATCACAAAATTTCGTTCCACAACAAAATCCAATCCATAATCATTATTTCCACTCACAACAACCACAAAACCATATTATTAATAAACATATGTCCAATATTATACACATTGAGTAAACTAAGATTTTCCAGATATTACAATGACAATCTGTAATGACCCAATTTTTATTTACTTTAAAAATGCATGAAATTTAAAACTCTTCTTTTCTTTGTAAACAGCCGAAAACCTTTTAAAAATATAGTCAGAGTTCTTTTTCTAAAAGCCGGACCGTTAGAAATCTTTTCTTTAGACTGATTATGAAAATCATTAAAAACTATAGTTATAAAATCTTTTCTTAAAACATAGCAGGAGCATAAATAATTCAATTAAGAAATACTCAAGAATTTATTATAGATAAGTTACAAAACATTTTTATCTCTTTTACTTTCTTTAGCCTGGCCAGCCACAAGTCCAGCGCGTGCAAATCATTCATCAACTGCTTCATCATTTGTTCTCTTGCGTGCACCCACACCATTAGCAAACTGTGAGCCCATGGCTCAGTAAGAAATGAGGTATGTAGTATGTATACCTCTAACTCATCATGTCAGAATGGGTCCGCCCTAACTATTCTTTTCTTTACTTTTTTATATAACTCGTACATCGAGTAGGAGATTGATGGAATCTATAAAGGAGAGGGCGTCTCATTTCAGCATCTAACCACCTAGTGTAGACAGTCTCGCAGTCCCAACAAGGGAAAGGTATAGTTATTTTCTTCTCGTAACCCGTGAGAGGGTATAAATGTCTATTTACCGAGCTAAATCCGGACTACCCTTCCATTCCCCAACTCCCCATACATTTTCTTTAATCTTTTTCCTCACTCAAATGCATATGAATACCACCCCAGAGGTGGCACTTCCTACTTGTTTCTATTAATATGATGCATGTCAATACAAATGCTAACATCACAACTATAAGTCATTCAATCCATTCATCAAGGAAGCAATAATGATATAGACGTGCTTGGCAACTTAAAGGAAATAATAACCAGATATATATATTTGGAAATTTAAAGAAAACAATAAAATATAGGCATGCTTGTTAATTTAAAGAAAGCGATAACAATATAGACATGCTTGGCTATTTTAAATGAAACAATAACAATATAGACATGCTTAGTAATTTAAAGAAAATAATTATAATATAGGCATGTTTGGAAAGTTAAAGGAAATAATAACAATGTAGCCATGCTCGGTAGTTTAAAGCAATAACAATGTAAACATGCTTAGAGATTTAAAGAAAGCCAAAGGAAACAAAACAATATGCTAACATCCTAAACATGCTTAGAAATTAAAGTAAAAACGTGAGAACAACATAGGCATAATATGGAAACATATTAGAAATGCAAACAAACAATTTAAGGAAAGATACTGCTAATGGTATAGGGCCTCCACTAGCCAACGACTCTACTCAATTTCTTACCTTGAAGCGTTATCACGTATTCGTACTTAATCTTTTATTCTTCTTTTCTTTTTTCAATACCTTCATAATTAAAAACATCTATCATTAATAATCATGACTTATAAATTTCATTATTTTTCTATCCTTAATTATGTAGTAATTCTAGAAACCCCTTTAATACCCCAAAACAGAACATAACGCTTAACAATTCTAACATGCTCAACTCAACAACTTCGCCATAATCTATACCCTTAATCTTTATTCAATTACCACCATACATTTAGCCAAGGCTGTCGCAATATCCAAAACAACACGACAACAATCAACAATAATTAACAAAGCATGTACTTCAATATGCTTATCCTTAATCATCAATAGAGGCATTACTTATCAACCATACAGCAAGGCCAAATCCAATATATATTCATGCTTCACATAGAATGATAAGGACAGTGACTATATTCAAGCAGATGATCTATGATGCTCATTACAGAGAGTTCATAGAACACTAATCCAAACAATATTCTATCATCCAATAAGTTGATTTAGAAAATCACTTTAGTATTTCCTATGTCCAAAAATTCATCCATAATCTATTTCTTAACATGCTTCAGACTAATAATGTAAGGACCTGATTTTTTTTTTTATTTACTTTGAAAATGCGTTAAATTTTTTTTAAAAAATCTTTTCTTTTACAAACATCGGAAAACCCTTTTAAAATATGATCAGAGTTCTCTTTCTAAAAACCCTGACCGTTAAAAACCCTTTCTTTAGACTCATTATGAAAATCGTTATAAAATATTTTCTCAAAACATAGCGGAAGCTTAATTAATTCAATTAAGGAATACTAAACAATTTAATACAGATTAATTACAAAACATTTTCTCTTTTACTCTATTTAGCCTAGCCAGCCACAAGTCTAGCGCGTGCAAAACCCTCAGCAACTGCTTCTATATTTGTTCTCTCGCCTGCACCTACACCATTAGCAAACTATGAGCCGAGGCCGAGTACGAAATGAGATATGTAGTATGATCATGTCTCTCTTTAATTCTTTTGGAATGGGTACCGCCCCAAACCAATCTTTTCTTTACGTATTTTATATAACACGTACATCGATCGGGAGATTGGGAAATCTTTAGGGAGAGGTAGTCTTTGTCAGTTTCAACCACCTGTGGTAGACAGTCTCACAGTCCCAACAAGGGAAAGGAAACGTTCTTTTCTTCTTCTCATAACCCGTGAGAGGGTATAAATAATTCTATCTACCTGGCTGATTCATACTAACCCTTCCATTCCCCAACTCCCCAGTCTTTTTCTTTTATTCTTTTTCCTCACCCAATGCATATGAGTACCGACCCCAAAGGTGGCACTCCCTACTTATTTCTATTAATATGATGCACGTCAATGAAGTTTCATCATTACAACTATAAGTCATTCATTCCATTCATTAAGGAAATAATAACAACATAGGAAGCAATAACAATATAAATATGCTTAGCAATTTAAAGGAAATAACAACAAGATAGATAGGAAATTCAAAGGAACAATAAATATAGGCATACTTAGTAATTTAAAGAAAGTGATAATGATGTAGACATGCTTTGCGATTCAAAGGAACAATAATATCCTAGGCATACTTGGCAATTTAGAGAAAGCGATAACGATATAGACATGCTCTGCAATTTAAAGGAAACAATAATATCCTAGGCATGCTTGAAAATTTGGAGAAAGCGATAATGATAAAGACATGCTTTGCAATTTAAAGAAATCGATAACAATGTAGACATGTGTGGCTATTTAGAGGAAACAACAACACTATAGACATGCTTATTGTAACAACCGGATCCTAATTTTTTCTGTTCCATGATGTAATCGTAGTTTGGTGGAAAGTATTGGCATAATATATATTTATTGATATCCTCCTTGTATGTGTTAAGTTATGACTTATAATATATAGGAATAAGACTCGAATAAAAATTTAGTCAAAAATGCAAAGGAATGAAAGTCAATCGACTTCGGACGACACGCGGACGAGGTTCGGCATCCGAACATGGACTTGGGGACGTGGGCAGGACAAATCCTCACCTCCTACGTGACCCTGTCGTCTTACGGATGAAGATGCAGATGAGTACAGGACGCGTCCGCATCAAATCTATTAAGTCTGGAGACTTTAGGACGAAGGTGTTGACGATGCGGATGAGGGCAGCACGCGTCCGATTTGAATCTGTTCAATTTTTGGACACTTTCGGATGATACATGTGGATGGTGCGAACGAATACAGGATGTGTCCGCATCGAATCTGTTCATCTCATGGACACTTTCAAACGACGCAGACGATACATGCAGACGCCAAATGGCGTCCAAACCTAGACTGAGGATGGTAAGGACTAAGATGGGACTCCAGTTTCCGTCCGAAGTTAGAATTTAGTCTATGAACTCTGGCCATGTGGATGACATGTACGAGACTAAGTCATTCGCATATCGTCTGAATCGTAACAGATCAGTGACAAAACAAGTTTAAAATCAGGACGAAAATAATACTCAACCAGTAATATAGCAGCTCCTCGACACAGAATCACCTACCACGACCCAACCAGTCAGCGATTGTCCCTGCCACGCATGTGAGTGTCCCCCAGGTGAGTCTCTATTTAGCCCAACCCTCATTCACCCTCTTCTCCATCGTTTTGCCGCTGGGAGGAAGATTCTGTTGGAATTGGGAAGCTCAGGAGAGCAACTGATCGTGAGAGAGCTCGACCACAAAGGTAAGGAATGGGTAGTCTTGGCCATTTAGAGGCCCTACACCCAAGTAATAGAGAATGTATGAGTGTGTGTATGCTTGATAGCTCACTTTGTTTTAGTTGATAGAATATGCAGAAATTTTTTGATGAACTCCATTGTTTTTCCAGAAATGTTGCTACTGCTTTTACTTTACACTTCGTAGATGTTTCCTTTGTTATTTTCCTTCTATGTACATTGTTGTTAATGTTCAACGAACAAACAATAAGAAATAAAAGGATGAGATCTAGACACTTCTAAAGAAAGCATGAATGGGAATGAGAACTATGGCTGAAATGTGAAAGAAAGATGAAAGGAATGAATAACTAATGTTTTGACCTTATTTCAATGTTCTTTTACTCGATAAGAAAGGATGAATAATTGTAGAATTCATGAGATCCCCTAGTGATACGGTCCCTATTATTGTATGCTTTGCTATTATCAAACGTAGAGTATTTCATCTTCAGTACAAGCCTGTTACGTTGTTACGTTTTTATAAATCTTCACTACCTTGGATATCGTATGAGAAGAAGGTTATTGTTGTTCTACGTAGTTCATTCCCTCTACTACTACTATGGTATAGAAAGCATGTTAGCCAAGTATGTTCTTTTCGCTGTCATGATCAATTGGAAATATGTTAGTTGTATGAAGTATGCTCAGCTGTATACATTTTTCTTTTCGCTGTCTCCCTTAGTCGTGAAAAGCATGTTAGTTTCTCCTGTGTAGTTGATCTAAAAGTATGCTAGATGATGTAAATTGCTTTTATTTTTGGCTGCTTAAAAGCATTATTAGTCCCGCTACATAGTCGATTAAAGCGAAGCTTAAATGATTGTATTCTCCTGCTGATTTGTATTTTACACGTAGTCATTCAATATATGTTTCGCTATTTTGATATGATTCGTTGCTGTATTCAGAGAGTTAAAGCATGTTTTGCTGCCATATGTTGACCAATTAATAAGAATGTTTCGTTGTCCTATTGTTGATATTTCCTTGCTGTATATTGTCCATTAAAGAGCATGTTTAGTAGTTGGTTTCATGTCATTATGTTTAATTGAAAGCAGGATTGGTTGAACGTATTTCTGCTGAATATTCGATTAGAGACACGTTTCGATGATCATATTTTCTACTACATAGTGGATTAAAAGCATGTTATGATATCTTAAATTTGTTGTGTGATTCACTATTGTTCTCCTTAAGTTTACGAAGCACGTCCGTTATTCTTAGCTCATTGTTTTATGTTGTCAATACTTTCCTTACATATGAAAGGACATTCTGTTTTGTGATAGTGAACGTTAATAGCATGGTTAGTTAAACGCCATCATTACTTGCGTTTTGTGAAGTATGTGCTGATATTCGTTTCATATATTGTTTACTATGGATCCCTTAAGGCGTTATCATTACTTTCCATATGTGCGTTAATTATTAGGAAGAAGCTAGGATGAGTTCATGTTAATAGAAACCCAGTAGGGGGTACTCCCTCGGGGTGGTACCCACATGCATGAGTGAGAAAAATGCTAAGAACAAGAATGTTTGGGACGGGAGGGAAACGTATGTCACCGAAGATGCCCTAACGGCGGGATATGCCAAAAGGGAAGAAACTCTAAAGGCGGGATACGCCGGAAAGAGGAAGAACTCTAAAGGCGAGATACGCCGGAAAGAGAAAGAACCCAGACGGCGGGATACACCAAAAAAAGGGAAAGAATGGGGAGTTGGGGTAGATTGGTAGTCCGGATCTAGCTTAGCTGCTAGGATACACCTTCACCAAGTTGGGAAAGGGACTAGTATGCACAGAGGAGGTTAGAAGCTGATCAACTAGGCCATCTCAAAAGACAACCTCCAATCTCCAGCTCGGAGTACGAGTAAGGAACCAAGAACCAAATAACGTAACGAAAGAATTGGTTTGGGTGGCCCCCATTCCAAGAGGAATTAAGGAGAGAAATGCATAAATTGTTTTCCCCCATCTCCTTACTAGGCGAAAGCTCACATCCTTACTTGTGGTGTAGGTAACAAAGTGATCATGCCAGGAGTGAAAGAAGAGGTCATTCCGGTGGAGCCTGTGGCAGGTCCGACAGAGACGCTAGCGGAGTAGTAATACGACACAAACAAATGAAAGAAGATGAAACTTAGTAAGGGCTAACGTCGAACGGTTATTTTTTTACGAATGTTAAATTTTCTCTTTTATTGCCCTTACGTGAATATTCAGAATATTATGTAGGTCATATTTGGAAACTCAAAACCTTGGATCTGAAATTATGTTTTCAATGTCGTTTTTCGCTCAACTATTAATCATAGTTCCTTGTTTTTGTAAATGTAAATTTCTTGTTTAGTTACGCTTCTGCAACTCTCATGAATAAATTTTTAATTCCTTCCGCAAATCATAAGTAATTGTTCTTCCCTATTAACGAATGGTAAAAAATGAGTTTTCGGTAACGATCGGGTTTTTGCACTATGATAACCCCTTTTTGAAACTATTTCTTTTGAAAGAAAGTTTTAACTCCGAAACTTGTCATTTTAGCAAGTTAACGCACTTTTAAAACGGTTAAGAAATCCAGATCTTTATAGTTGGTATTAGAGCAATACTACTACTCAAGCGTCTAGCCGCGGATAACCCAAACTCGACGGGTAATGTCCTTTGACTGTTAGCTTTCCCTTATTTTTTGGATTTGCTTACGAAAGATTTATTGCACAGTAGTATCAGAAAATGTATAGAACTGTAGTACGTTTTCCCTTATATTATTGAGATGTTTATTAAGTCGACCGCCCCATAATGTAGAAATGTGTAGAACTGTGATTAAGGAATTTATTCACATATGAAACCTATTGTATGAAGATATGAAAATGTATAGGACTATAAAGAGTTTTTCTTGTGATGACCGAAATGCTTATTTAAATTATTTAACTTAACTGCATCATGGCATAGAAAATATAGGACTGTGACTAATAAATATGTTTCCTTTAATAATTTTTCCTAAAATTTAATAGTAATTGCTTATCTTAGAAGTTTTCTTCAAACTCACTTGTGTACGTTGTATCGTGGCCTCATAGGAATTTAGAAAATGGCGAGAAGAGGAAGAGGACGGCTGCCTGGAGTAGAGAATGCACCTGGGCACCCGATCGCCTTGAGAATCAAGGTCGGTATGAGACCCTAGAGCACTTGGCAGCAATCATAGAGCAGCAGTCATAGCAGATTGAGAGGCAAAATTGGTTTATGGAGCAGCATTCAAATTATATGGAGAGGTTTATGGGCCAAGGAAATGGCAATGAGAATCACCGAGACATGCTGATACAGCCAATCCAGAGGGGAGCCGGATGGGAGAGGTTCCAAAAGCTCAGGCCACCTTATTTCAATGGCGATGTATCAAATATCTCAGGAGCTGAGGAGTGGATATGCTCCATGGAAGACAAGTTTTCCTATGCAGAGGTCGGTGAGACAAAGAAAGTTAAGTGCGCCGCTTACTATCTGAGCCACGGGGCCCGATTTTGGTGGGATACGGTTAAGGCCTCCCGGGATGTGACAATCCTCACTTGGGATGCATTTAAGGAGCTGTTCAATGATAAGTATTTTAACCATACTATCCATACCCACAGAGAGACAGAGTTTATGCGGATCCGACAATTGGGGACTGTAGCAGAGTATGCACAACAGTTTGAGGCCCTATCACATTACGCTCCACATCTAGCGGCGGTCGAGAAGCGTAAGGTTCAACCTTTGTACGTAGATTGAGGACTAATATACAGGAGGCAGTTATTAGGCCAGCACCGAGGGTGTCACATATTCGAAGATGGTGGCCAGGGCCTTAGCCGTTGAGGGAGTGAAGTTCTCAGCGGCCAAACAAAGAGAGGCTAGTCAGAAAGTATTAAAGCCTAATCCGGGCCAGCAGTCAAGGAGTGGTCCTCCCGCAACCCTGGGGATCAAGCGTCCAGCTGGGGCAGAACCACAGCAAAGGCCAGAAAAAAGGCCTATGGTACCAGTGACCAATACTCCCCAACAAGGTGTCTTCCCAAAATGTCAGATGGTACACAAGGGAGAATGCCTAGCAGGCTCAGAGAAATTTTTTTCCTGTGGGAAGCTAGGGCACAAGACCAGACAATGCTCAACCCGAGTTGTTGCCCCCTGAGTATTTTCTATGTATGGGACAGAGGAGGACGACCAGACATCGTTGGTAGAAAGTACACTCTACTCAATTAATAACTGCATGTATACATATTTATAATCGTTTCTTCTGTTAGAAAAGTAGGTGACTTTACTTTAAGATAAACAACTTGCCTAATCCGACAGGGACAATCTATATAAGAGAGTGTGCAACGTATGTCTTATTTGATTCAGGTGCTACGCACTCGTTTATATCCACCAAGTCTTGCAAGCAAGCAAGTTGTTTCTCCAGTAGCACAAATTACACTCATTAGGTGTTACTGCCTTCCGGCGACCAACTGATTACGAATGGGATGCTCAAAGATTATGCCGTGGACACCAATGGCCATTTATTTCTGGCCAATCTAATTATCATGGATCTAAAAGACTACGACATCATAATTGGGATGGATTGGCTATCAATGCACCATGCAACTATCGACTGCAAGAAGAAAGAGGTTTTCTTTTATCCTTCGGGTGGTGAACAACACACCTTCCATGGGACTAAAGAAAAAGGGAAATTTGCCATCATTACGGCTCTCAAAGCAGAGAAGTTACTAAGGAACGGGTGCGACGGATTTCTAATCAATGTGATCGACACCATGGCAGTTATTGAGGTCAAACTGGAGGATGTTGCTGTAGTGCATGAATTTCCAAATGTCTTCTTCGACGATCTTCCCAGATTGCCCCCGAACCGCGAGATTGAGTTCGAGATTAATTTGCAGCCCGGTACGGAACCTATTTCTAAGCACCCGTATCGGATGGCACCCACGGAACTACGAGAGTTAAAAGAACAACTAGAAGAACTTATCGCCAAGGGGTTTATCTGACCTAGCTTTTCTCCTTGGGGTGCACCTGTACTGTTTGTCAAAAAGAAAGACGGAACCATGAGGATGTGCATCGATCATTAGGAATTGAATAAGGTGACCATTAAGAATAAGTATCCGCTACCCAGAATTGATGACCTATTTGACCAGCTATGTGGGGCTAAAGTTTTCTCAAAGATTGATCTACGATCAGGTTACTACCAGTTGAAGGTTAAGCCTAAGGATATACCAAAGACTGCATTTCGCACTCGGTATGGACATTGAATTCTCGGTGAAGTCTTTTGGGCTGACTAATGCTCCGGCAGCCTTCATGGATTTGATAAACTGTGTTTTCCAAGACTATCTAGACAAGTTTGTTATCGTTTTCATTGACGACATCCTAATTTATTCCCGATCGGATGAGGAGCATGGCGAGCATCTACGAGTGGCCTTGACTATTCTCAACCAACATCAGTTGTGTGCAAAGTTTTCTAAGTATGAGTTTTTGCTGAGCAAAGTCAGTTTTTTGGGCCATGTTATTTCTGCAGAAGGTATATCAGTAAACCCGGCTAAAATACAGGCAATAGTGAACTGGTCACCACCGAAAAATGTTGGGGAAGTAAGAAGTTTTCTGGGATTAGCCATCTACTACAAGCGTTTATAGACGGGTGCCCATTTTTTGTGGTCCAGTGAGTGTGAGAACAGTTTTCAAGAGCTGAAGCACAGATTGACCACTGCCCCAGTTTTGACATTGCCCACGGAGGATGGTGACTTCAATATTTATTGTGACCCATCGAATAGAGGACTAGGTGGAGTTCCTATGCAGCATGGGAAAGTTATCACCTATGCATCTCGACAGCTTAAGATTCACGAGCAGAATTACCCCACGCACGATTTGGAGCTCGTGTCGGTTGTCTTCACTCTCAAAGTGTGGAGGCATTATTTGTATGGGCAACATTGTGAGATTTATTCAAACTATAAAAGTCTCAAATATATCTTCACCCAAAAAGAACTGAATATGCGTCAACGACGGTGGCTTGAATTTGTCAAAGACTACGATTGTGAGATTAAATATCATCCAGGGAAGGCCAATGTCATTGCGGATGCTCTCAGCCGCAAGATCTCTGTGATGAGTATCATATGCGGTGAAATGTCTACCAAACTTCAGAGGGACTTTCAGGGGCTTGAAGTGCAAATGATTCCTGCACCTCTAGATGTGGTATTGGCCAAGTTAACCCTAATGCCATCTATCCTTGAACTAATAAAAGAGGCCCAACAGAATGATGAGGTGTGCAAGGGTTTCAAGCTAAACCCGACCCTTCCGACGCATCAGAATCTCTCTACATCTGCTGATGGCATTATTAAGTATAGGAACCGGTGGTTTGTAATGGGTGATTCAGTGGTGCGACTAAAGATCTTAAGAGAAGCCTACTCTTCTAGTTTCTCTGCACACCCGGGAAGTAACAAGATGTACCAAGATCTGAAAACTCATTACTATTGGCCCAACATGAAGTATGACCTTGCCAATAATGTGTCTGAATGCCATATATGCCATCGTGTTAAAGCCAAACATCAGCGACCTGACGGAGTACTCCAGTCTCTGCCAATTCCTCAGTGGAAATGGGAGCACGTCACCATGGATTTTGTCACTTGCTTGCCCAAGACAGTTAAGGGTTATGATGCCATTTGGGTAATTGGGGACCCATTAACTAAAGTGTCGCATTTCCTGCCAGTATCAATGACATATACAATGAACCAGTTTGCCGACCTGTATATCAAAGAAATCATCTAACTTCATGGCATTCTGGTTTCCATAGTATCAGACTGAGACCCGCGCTTTACTTTAAAATTTTGGAAAAGTTTAAGTAAGGCTATGGGACCGGAATTGAGATTTAGCACCGCATTCCATCCTCAAACCGACGGCCAAAGCAAAAGAACTATTCAGACACTCAAGGATATACTGCGTGCCTGTGTTCTCGAATTTCATGTCGGGTGGAGTAAAATTCTACCCTTGGTCAAATTTGTGTACAACAATAGCTTCCAGGCCACTATAAGCATGGCCCCTTATAAAGCTCTATATGGGAGAAAATGCAGATCTCCCTTGTATTGGGACGAAGTTGGCGAGGTTACACTCTATGGCCTCGAGATGGTACAGAAAACGGCAGAGTCTGTAGCCCTAATTAAGCAGAGAATGATGGCAGCACAGAGCCGTCAAAAGAGCTATGCTTATAACTGACGACAAGATTTGAAATTCAATGAAGGCGATAGTGTGTTCTTGAAAGTATCTCCTTTCGAGGGCATTATTCGGTTTGGTAAGAGGGGAAAGCTAAACCCCAGATACGTGGATCCTAATGTGATCACTAAGAGAATAGGACTGGTTGTATACAGGTCACAATTACTAGATTCCATGGATGGAGTGCAGAACGTCTTCCACGTATCTATGCTCAAAAAGTGTCTTGGAGATGCAATAGTGCTAGCTCCTCCTGATGACAATGTCATGGTTCAACCCAACTTGAGTTACGATGAGAAGCCCTTCCAGATCCTTGACTCAAGAATAAAGGAATTACGATGCAAACAAATCCCACTAGTCAAGGTGTTTTGGCAAAATCACAGCCGCGAAGAAGCCACGTGGGAAAAGGAGGATGATATGAAAGCCAAATATCCCGAACTGTTCAGTAACTAAATTTTGGGGACCAAAACTTTTGTAATGGGGGTAGGATGTAACAACCAGATCCTAATTTTTCTCGTTAAACGATGTAATTGGACTTTGGTGGAAAGTATTGGCATAATATATATTTATTGATATCATCCCTGTACGTGCTAAGTTGTGACTTATAATATGTAGGAATAAGAGTCGAATAAAAATTTATTCGAAAATGCAAAGGAATGATGGTCAGGGGACTTCGGATGACACTTGGACGAGGTTTGGCGTCCGAACGCGGACTTGGGGATGAGGGCAGGACAAATTCTCACGTCCTACATGACCCTGTCGTCTTGTGGAAAAAGATGCGAACGAGAACAGAACACGTCCGCATCGAATTTGTTAAGTTTGGAAACTTTAGGACGATGGTGTGGACGAGGGTAGCATGCATCCAATTTGAATTTGTCCAATTTTTGGACACTTTCAGACGATACATGCGGATGCGGACGAATACAGGATGCGTTCGCAAAGAATCTGTCCATCTTATGGACACTTTCGGACTACGCAAACAATACATACAGACGCCAAATGGTGTCCGAACCAAGACTGAGGACGGTAAGGACTAAGGTGGGGACACTAGTTTCCGTTCGAAGTTAGAATTTCGTCTATGAACTCTAGCCTTGCGGATGACATGCAAACAAGACTAAGTAATTCGCATATCAGCCAAATCGTAACAGATTAACGACAAAACTGGTATAAAATCAGGACAAAAACACTACTCAACCAGAAATATCACAGCTCCTCGACACAGAATCACCTCCCACGACCCGACCAGTCAGAGATTGTCCCTGCCACACATGTGAGTGTCCCCCAGGTGAGTCTCTATTTAGCCCAACCCTCCTTCACCCTCTTCTCCTTTGTTTTTCCGCTAGGAGGAAGATTCTATTGGAATTGGGAAGCCAAGGAGAGCTGCTGACCGTGAGAGAGCTTGACCACAAAGGTAAGGAATGGGTCGTCTTGGCTATTTGGAGGCCCTACACCCAAGTAATAGAGAATGTATGAATGTGTGTATGCTTGATAGCTCACTTTGTTTTAGTTGATAGAATATGCAGAAATTTCTTGATGGACTCTGTTGTTTTTCTTGAAAAATTGCTACTGCTTTTACTTTACGCTTTGTAGATGTTTCCTTTGTTATTTTCCTTCTATGTATGTTGCTGTAAATGTTCAACGAACAAACGATAAGAAATAAATGGATGAGATCTAGACACTTCTAAAGAAAGCGTGAATGGGAATGAGAACTATGGCTGAAATGTAAAAGAAAGATGAAAGGATTGAATGACTAATGTTATGACCTTATTTCAATGTTCTTTTACTCGATAAGAAAGGATGAATAACTATAGAATTCATGAGATCCCTGATAGGATCCAAGAATCACCTAGAACACAATATTCAAATCTGTCCAGAAAACTGTGAAACCCGGACAAGTAATACTAAAATAGAAATAACTCGCAATTCCCACGCGAACTTGAACTAGAATTTGGAGGATATCAATTTAACATTTGCAGCTAAAATGTATCAAAAATCCATTACAAAAACCACTCTGGATTATTAAATATAGCCAAAACAATAAAACCCTGAAATTAGGGTTTAGAGCAGTTCAGATTTACTGTTTATCTTCCAATTCAAATATCTTGAATTTCATACAGCCAATAGATCCCAAATTTGGAAGGCAAATAATTAGCTCAGAATAGAACAACTTTCCAGAAGCAACCAAATTGAAACGAATATGGAAAAAGTCTCAAAACAGGACCTCAAATCGGAATTCCATCGCCCAGAAAATTAAACAGATTCAGCGGCAATAAAACATTCCATCAATAACTCATTCTAACTTGCATTCCATGAACGAGCAACCAAGGCCAAATTATCAGCATCCAAATAAGAGAACTTCAAAGCAACAAATAACCAAAAATAGCATGAAGAACCTTCAAGAATCGAGAAGAAAGCCAAGGAGTCTGTGGACCTCCTAGTGAGAGGGACGACTTGTGGTTTGTTTAAAAACAAACACTCTCCAAGGTTGGAAACCTACCTTTACCTCCACACCACAATCCTCACCACAAAGATAAGGGATTGGAAGGGATAATAACCCTAAAATTACAAGGATAGGAGGCTTCAAGAACTCCTTGCACGGGGGATGGAAGAATCGGCTCAATGGGGGGGGGAGAAGGCTGCGACTATGCTCTCCAAGAGAAACAAATTTTGTATCCAATCCAAATCACGTTTTCATTCAGCAAGGAGGGCTTATTAAACCCTAAGAGTTTTACAATAAAGGAAAAAGACCAAAATGTCCCTGACCTAAACAAATACACATGACTTACACAAAATCAATAATCCTGAGTGGATTTTTTAGACTCCGTAAAACGTACATTTGACATACCAAATTAAAGCTGAATATAACGTTCAAGAGCACGTTGGAAAGCTCCATTTGTTGGCTACAATTCGTATGAAGAATAAAAGTTGAAATGACACCGTCCCGATTGTCGAAATAGCCTTTGAATGTCTACTACTCAGATTCTAGGCGGAATTGGACAGCTCCTAATTTTCTTCTATGATTGCATGATATCCACTAGTCCAAAACACCAAATCCTCTTTGTGACATTGAATAAAACTTTCCTCCAAATTGGATAGAAAAGAAACACCTACAAAACAAATAAAAAAAGTTAGAAATAAAGGAGCCCCTGGCTCGGGCTCAAGTGACAGAATTTGGGGCACATCAATCCCCTAGTGATATGGTCCCTGTTATTGTTTGCTTTGCTATTATCAAACGCAGATTATTTCATCTTTAGTACAAGCCTGTTACGTTGTTACGTTTTTATAAATCTTCACTACCTTGGATATCGTATGAGAAGCATGTTATTGTTGTTCTACGTAGTTCATTCTCGCTACTGCTATTATGGTATAGAAAGCATGTTAGCCAAGTATGTTCTTTTCTCTGTCATGATCAATTGGAAATATGTTAGTTGTATGAAGTATGCTCAGCTGTATACATTTTTCTTTCCGCTGTCTTGCTTAGTTGTGAAAAGCATGTTAGTTTCTCTTGCGTAGTCGATCTAAAAGTATGCTAGATTATGTAAATTGCTGTTATTTTTGGCTACTTAAAAGCATGTTTAGTCCCGCTACATAGTCGATTCAAAGCGAAGCTTGTATGATCGTATCCTACTGCTGATTTCTATTTAACACGTAATCATTCAATATATGTTTAACTATTTTAATATGATTTGTTGCTATAATCAGAAAGTTAAAGCATGTTTTGCTGCCATATGTTGACTAATTAATAAGCACGTTTCGTTATCCTATTGTCGATATTTCCTTGCTGTATATTGTCCATTAAAGAGCATGATTAGTAGTTGGTTTCATGTCATTATGTTTAATTGAAAGTAGGATTGGTTGAACGTATTTCTGCTGAATAGTCGATTAGAGACACGTTTCGATGATCATATTTTCTACTGCATAGTGGATTAAAAGCATGTTATGATATCTTAAATTTATTGTGTGATTCACTGTTGTTCTCCTTAAGTTTATGAAGCATGCCCGTTATTCTTCGCCCATTGTTTTATGTTGTCAATACTTTCCTTACATATGAAAGCACATTCTGTTTTGTGATAATGAACGTTGATAGCATGGTTAGTTAAACACCGTCATTACTTGTGTTATGTGAAGTATGTGCTGATATTCGTTTCATTTATTGTTTACTATGGATCCCTAAGGCGTTGTCATTACTTTCCATATGTGCGTTAATTATTATGAAGAAGTTAGGATGAGTTCAAGTTAATAGAAACCCAGTAGGGGGTACTCCCTCAGGGTGGTACCCATATGCATGAGTGAGGAAAATGCTAAGAACAAGAATGTTCGTGACGGGCGGGAAACGTCTGTCACGGAAGAAGCCCTAACGGCAGAATATGCCAAAAGGCAAGAAACTCTAAAGGCGGGATACGCCGAAAGAGGAAGAACTCTAAAGGCAGGATACGCCAGAAAGAAAAAGAACTCAGACGATGGGATACGTCGAAAAAAGGGAAAGAATGAGGAGTTGGAGTAGATGGATAGTCTGGATCTAGCCTACCTGCTAGGATACACCCTCACCAAGTCAGGAAAGGGACTAGTATGCACAGAGGAGGTTAGAAGCCGATCAACTAGGCAATCTCAAAAGACAACCTCCAATCTCCAGCTCGGAGTACGAGTAAGGAACCAAGAACCAAATAACGTAACGAAAGAATTGGTTTGGGTGGACCCCATTCCAAGAGGAATTAAAGAGAGAAATGTATAAATTGTTTTCCCCCATCTCCTTACTAGGGGAAAGCTCACATCCTTACTTGTGGTGTAGGTAACGAGGTGATTATGCCAGGAGTAAGAGAAGAGGTCATTTCGGTGGAGCCTGTGATAGGTCCAATGGAGACGCCAGCAGAAGTAGTAGAGCTGCACGAAGAAATGAAAGAAGATGAAACTTAGTAAGGGCTAACGTCGAACGGTTATCTTTTTACGAATGTTAAATTTTCCCTTTTATTGCCCTTACTTGAATATTCAGAATATTATGTAGGTCCTATTTGGAAACTTAGAACCGTGGATCTTAAATTATGTTTTCAATGTCTTTTTCCGCTAAACTATTAATCATAGTTCCTTGTTTTCGTAAATGTAGATTTCTTGTTTAGTTACACTTCCGCAACTCTTATGAATAAATTTTTAACCGCTTTCGCAAATCTTACGTAATAGTTCTTCACTATTTAACGAATTGTAAAAAATGAGTTTTCAGTAACGATCGGGTTTTCGCACTCTGATAACCCCTTTTTGTAATGATTTCTTTTGAATGAAAGTTTTAACTATGAAACTTGTCATTTTAGCAAGTTAACGTACTTTTAAAACGGTTAAGCAATCTGGATCGTTACACTTATTAATTCAGGGAAAACAATTATAACTAAAGCATTCTTGGCAAGTTAAAGGAAAACGATAACAATATAAACATGCTCAGTACTTTGAAGGGAACTAAAGGGAACAAAACACTATTTTAATATCCTAAACATGCTCAGAGATTAAAGTAACAATGTGCGAACAACGTAAATGATATGCTAACATCCTAAACATACTTAGGGATTTAAACTAATGACACACAAATAGCATAAGCATAACAAGTAAAGTAGCATAGTCGAAGTGCAAATAAACATTCAAAGACCTGCTAATGGTGTAGGGCCTCTACATGCCAAAGACTCCACTCAATTTCTTACCTTAATTCTTTATCGCATTTGGCACTTAACAGTTATCCTTCTCCTCTTTTCAACACCTTCATAATCAAAACATCTTTCATTAATAATTACGACCTATAACTTTCATTTCCTTTTTGTATTCTAACTTATACAGAGAACCTAACCTATCACAACTTAACCATCAGTGATTAATACATTTCAAAGTAATAGAAAGCATTCGTCCAATATTTTTCTTCAACCATTTAACAGTTCTAATAGCTCTGACAGAGAACACTACGCATGTATAATTAACAAAACATGAAATCTTCAATATGATTATCCATAATCATCAACAAAGGCATTAACATATCAATCAAGCAAAAAAACAATATTTCATGCTTCACAAAGAACAATAAGGACAGTGACTATATCCAAAAATTGGTCTATGATATCCATTACAAAGAGTTTATCGAAACTTAATCCAACAACAGAGCATTAAATACACAATTTCTATCATCCAACAATTTGATTCAGAGCATCAATTTCACACTTTTTATGTCCAACAATTTAGCCATAACACTTCCTTAACATGCTTTAGACTAAAATTAGTAGAGAAGAATTGGATTACCTAAAGGAAGAACTGAGCTGGACTAGGAGAGACCTGAAGACAGGAGCTGACCAATTGCTCCAATGGACACAACCACACCCCCCCCCCCCCCCCCCAAAATTCTCCAAAGGATTCACTCTCTCATAAGGAAAAATTGAAAATGAAAGGTTTGCAGGGAATGGTTGATAAAGGCAGAGTCCTTTTGCATTTTTAGAAGAAGGAGGATGTCTTTGACTTCGTCTGCGTGCGTCCGAAACTGTCCAGAAATTGGATAGATTCAAACCTTCATCATCCATGTGCATCCACGCTCGTCTTGGCTCATCCGAATTCACGCATTGAAGGATGAATTGGGATGCAAAGTATCGTCCTACATCATCCCAAAACACAGGGACGACATGCAATGCATTTTTGGACGCATCTCCTAGTCTACGTGCGTTCGAAAACCCAAATACACATGTTTAGTCACTACGTCAAAATTCTCAATTATACCCTTTTCCATTAAAATTTCATACTTTAAATATTCCATAATATTTACCCTATATATACACAGCAAAAAATAATACGTACCACAACATACAAATTATTCCATTCATAAATTTCATAGCATACACGGGGAAATATTATTGGGGTATTACAAATAACTTACAGAGAAAGATTGAGTTACCTAGAGGGAGCTCGAGACGAACCAGGATATTCGAGAGCAAGGAGCTAAATTCCAAGGCATGACGTATCACTCCAATGGGTATGCACTTCGCACCACTCAGCTTACGTAAAACACTCACACTCCAGGGTTTCCTTCACGTACGGAGAAGAGAAGGAAATTGCAGAGATTGATTCAGCTTGGACAATTAATAGACAAACCTTACCTAGAAAGGATGGTCGCTCATCGAATGGGATGCGAGAACTTACTTCGACATGGAGGGAGAGGAGTCCAGGCATGGGGGAGTTGTCTCTTGTGTCGACAGAGTGGGTTTTAAAGGACTACACGACAAACTTCCCATTATTTAAAACCTATTTTATCGCAGAACTGGGACATTTTGGATGAGGGAATGAATCCTTGCCTCGCCCACGTTCATCTGAAATCCTTATTCTTCATGTCAGAGCTGCGTTTTTGGACGAAGAAAGTCATCCTCGCCTTCGTCAGCATGCGTCCAAATGTGTCCAAAAATTGGACACATTTGATTTCTCTATGTACGCTATCAACCACCATCGTCCACATTTGTACGAAAACTCGCGTTAACAGGCGACAGAAGAATTTAGACAGGAGCTGTAACGACCTGAGTTTTCGTAATTCCTTTAAAATGCGTAAAATTTGAAAATTTTCTTTCTTTTTAAAACTAAACGTATCAGAGTGCGTCTAACCAGATTGCTACTAACTCTTTCTTTAAACTCATTTGGGAAAACCAATTACAAGGTGCGAAAGCGTAAATAATCAAATAACACCATCTATATAAAATCTTGCGGAAGCGTAAGGAAATAAACCCTTGTAAATCATGGCTGAATCGTAAATAAATTGTTCAGAAGGAAATACTAAATAATTGAAACACTATGTTTAACAAATGAATCTGACAATTAAACATCATTTGATTACATTCATTTACTCATCTTTCTCTTTGTCTGGCAAGCCTTGAGTCTCGCGCCTGTGAAATCATCCATCACTGTTCATTATGTGTTTGTCATCTATTTATTATCTATTTGTCATTGTACATACACCACAAGTAATACGTGAGCCTAATGGCTCAGTAAGGAAAAAGGTTAATGCAATATGCTTATGACTCTCTTTAGTTCATTTGGAATGGGGGCCATCCAAACCAATCCTTTCATTAGCCATTTACAATTTTTACTTTTCTTTACGTCATTCGTTCGTTACTCGTACTTTCAGCTAGAGACTGGAAGACCCGTATGGGATGGTATAGTGGGTCGGACCTAAACTCTTATGGGCAACTAGGTCCCGTTCCCGATAAAGTAGGGGCATTGCCTAATTGCCAGACTAGGGCCGCTACCCATTCACCTCTCAACTCCCTTATTCTTTTCTTTGTGTCTGTGTTGGGCTAAGCTACCGAACCACAGAGGCCTTTATTATCTTACCATTTTATTCATTTTCATCCGTTATCCTCACTCATGCATGTATGCGTACCACCCCGTGGCACTACCTATTAGTTTCTAATAACATATAGCATGTTCATACATTCTCAACCTAGCATAAAGCATGATGCTTCACAATATACCATTCATAGAAATTGAAGTGAGCATTTAACTAAAGTAACGGTAACTAAAAACGCATATAAGGAAAGTAAAGCACATAATAGAATGAAGGGACTGCGTACAACAGAAAATAGAGTAACATTAAATTAAGACAGCGAATGAACAATAAACTAAACATGCTCAGGAAGATGAGATGATTATTCTAGTTCTTTAGTTATTGAGCCTAATTAATCTCCTAGTCCATTTACATGCTTCCTACATTTATATTTCTAAGCCATTATTCTAATCAGTTATTAACATGCTCCTACGTTTATTTCACGCTTTTATTCTACTTAACTAATTATTCTTGGTTTTAGCAAAAATTACATACTAAGGTCATGTAATCATAATCAAGATTTTAAGCAATACCAATAAAACAATAACAAAACAATTATAAATCATTCATTAGCATTGATATGGATTTAACAGGGAAAGGATAATTGAATTAATAGAACATGATACCATCGATTATCATGCTAATTCTTCCATTAATTCTCTAGTTCATTTACATGCCTAATTTACATCATTAGTTCATTATATGACTAATTTACCGGTTTACCCTAACATGCTTAAGACAAATCAATTCCTATCGATTACTAATTATCTCGCACATGGGATATTTACACTAGTTCATTAACATGCCCATCAACTACTTTAATTAACATTAAAGCATGCTAGACCTAGTTAAGTTAACATGCTAGTTAATTAACATATTTAGCTAATTGATTTACTTAGATAACAATTAACATGCTTGGAGGGAGATGACAATTTATTAATCTAATAATCATTAGTCGGTTTACATGCTTAGCCGATTTACAAGCTCAGAAGAATATAAATACAGATTTAGTAGTTTACATGCTTGATTAAACAATTAAATAGTTAAACTTTAACTAACACAACTACTCCGGCCTATTGACAACTAAGCATGCTCAACTACAGAGATCAATTAAATTAACAGCTGAACAATAACTAAAGGATACTAACAATTTATTGTACTTTTCATATCATTCAATATTTCTCTTCCATCGTACGGTAAGAAACCATGAACTACAGCATGTTAACAGCGAGGAAGATAATCATAGAACAATTCATTCAGCAAGGAAATCTATGTATTACACCAATGAATGATAGAAAACATTATGGGATACTAACAGCAGCAAACATTTATCTTTTCATTCCTTTTGAACATTTATCATCCCTTTTTACGTTGACATGCATCATTTTTCCTCGTTACTAAGCATTTATATCACTCAAACAAAAATGAAATGGAGCACACCAACAATGAAGAAAAGTATCACAACACTGAACTAGAAACTTAACTAGAATTTACAGGGCACACCAAGGGCATATAAAAGGAAATCATTCATCATAGGACTCTTCAGCTCACTTCAGACTTCACATAATCCCTATTCTTCTACATTTATTCATCTTTGAACCTTAGCATTTATCACAATGTAAATCGATTAAACACAACTAATAGTAAGGCCATCTAGCGAAAGAAATAACAACTACAAGAGATTACATATAATAATGACACAGCAGGGGAATCAACATCTACTGAACATCAACAACTATCAATAGGCAGTTTAAGAACACTAATACTATAGTCACACACCTATACTTGTAGTGCAGGGCTTCCAAATGGCCAAGACTCTACCTTATTTCCTTACCAAAATGAAGAACGCAACGACGAGGTCAGTTCTCCAACAGACAGCAGCTTCGGTTCGCAGATGGCAGCTCTTGCAGTAGCTCACTCACATTTTCACACACACTAGCTCACCACAGTTCCCCTTACACTATGGAACTTGCCAAAGGACTTCTCTCTCGCAGGTCACCCGCTCACAATCTCTCTCGCTCACTAGGCTTCATACGCAGGAGAATGAAGACAGAAGGAATGGAGGGGATGGCTTAACTCTAAAGGAGGAGGCGACAACCATAACTGGAAGGGGAGGGGGAGGCAACTCCAACAAGGGATGGTTGGCCACGCGTGGTCTGGGAGGAGATTTGGTGTCAGGGTCGCGTTTTCCATTTGCTAGGGGTCGTTTTCTTTCTGATTTTAAATCTCTGTTTTCGCAGTTCTACGATGATTCGGACTAGTGTGGATGATGTGGCCTAGTCTGCATTCGTCCGCAAGGCTAGAATTTCAAAGGCTAAATTACGCTTGGGGAAAAGGAGAGGCATCCTCATCCGTGTCCGTACTGTCCGTAGGTGACTTGTAGACGTGATATGGCGTCCGCACGTGTCGTCCGCCCTCATTCAAAAGTGTCCATAAAATGGACAGATTCAAATCGGACGATACCTTTACTCGTCTACAGTCATCCCGACTCGTCCGAAGGTGTCCATGTTCAGAACAGATTTAATACAGACAAGGCAACTCGCGTCCGCATCATCCAGGGCCACGTCTGAAAGTCCCCAGAGTTCAGAACAGATTCAATTCGAACGTGACTATTGGCTTCCGCAAATACTTGGCTGCGTCCGTAATCACCTCCGCAACGTCCATAGAGGCAGGGGTGACTTTGGGACATGAAATGGCGTCTATGAGAGTCATCCCAAAGCGCTAGGACAGTGTCCTATTCGATTGCGGACGAGGAACGAAGTCCGCGGAGTCATCCCAAGGTACACAGTCCAGCACTTTCCTCATATTTTCTCACTTAACTCTTATCTCACAACATTTCCCTCATACATACACGTCACAAAATGACCCGCATAGATATGCGATGCAATGTCCTCATAACTCCAACACCTTGATCACGTCATGTGCATGGGGAAAACGTAACGGGATCACTCCTAGTCTTAACACTCTAAACACCCTCGATAATACCCTGATAATTATTCAAATAAAAATATCAGGGTGTTACAAGAGCCTCGTCCTGCATCGTCCCAAAACGCTGGGGATGACGTGCAATGTGTTTTCGGCCACAACCTTCCATCCTCGTGTTGTCCACGTGTGTCCAAAATCTCCAGTTACACATTTTCCATCAAATTTTCATACTTCAATTATTCCACAATATTTACCTCACATGGCATAAATTAACGCGTACCATCATGCAACGTAACATACGAATTATTCCAACAGTTAATTACATCGCACACACGGAAAAATATTATCGGGGTATTACACAATCTAACATGCATGAACATAACAATAAACAAATTCTAGATTAACGTCTCAATATGAACAGTAAATAAATAGTAAACAATTGGCAAACATTATATCCTCGATCAATGTCTCAAAATAAACAGTAAACAATCGGCAAACATCATGTCCTCAATCTATAATGACTCGGATTTTTACTTGTCTTAAAAATACGTTAAATTTTGAACTTTTGCTAAACGACTAAAATTGTTATTTAAAAATCTTTTAAAACAACATCAAAGTGTTTTTCTTAAAAATCTGATCGCCACTAAAACTCATTCTTGACAATCATAAAATAGTGGGGAAACTACAATTTATAAAATTAGCGGAAGCATAACCTGGAATATTACTTAAAGTAGTTAACCAAGTTCATGTTTAAAAGCGTAACCTACTAAATACTTAAAACAAGAGTTAGGGCAACAATTGTTGTTTTACAAAACACACTTTCCACTAAACCCTTAGAAAATAGATGCATCCTCATTTTCTTGAGTCATACTCCTCCTCAGGTTGCGTTTCCTCCAGATACACCGCAGGCTCCATGGGTAAGGCCTCCTCTTCCGCTCCTGGCACAACCATCTCATTACCTACACCACAAGTAAGGACGTGAGCCTAATGGCCCATTAAGGAATTAGGTTCATACAAATACTTATAACTCTCTTTAGTTCTTTTTGGAATGGCTACTGCCCCAATCCAACCCTTTCATTACATTCGTTCATTCATTCCTTACTCATGCGTCGAGCGGAAGATTGAAGGACCCATATGGAATGGTATAGTTGATTGAGCTAGCCTCCTGGTGCACACTAGGTCCCATTCCCATCAAGGTAAGGGTTGTGTCTAGTTGCCAGACTAGACCCGACTACCCATCCGCCCCCAACTCCCCATTCATTCCTTTCATTCATCTTCCTTAACATTTTCCTCACTCAAGTATGCGAGTACCACCCAAGGTGGCACTCCCTATTTGTTTCTATTATCATGATGCATGATGACATGACAATTAAGTAGTGCATGTATGGAAAGTAACACCGATAATTCAACGAAGGAACAATCAATACTTAAGTGACAGCATTCAAACAAGTAAGGAGGACAAGGCATATTCAAATAAATATAGGGCAACCATAAAAGGGATATGTGGGAACGAATTGGAAGTGACATAAGACATGTTGCTTTTACCAAACATAACAGCAAAGATATGGTGAAATGAATAAATTATTAATTACGAGGTATCTAAGCAATTAGACACGATTAATAATTAATTGCTGGAACATGCTTACTAAATTGATACAACCCAATAATGAAAACATGCTTAACAACTGACCCATGGAAACGAACTAAGAACATGCTTAATAACTCGAACACAACATGAAATATGCTAACAAGGTAAGGCCAACTAGTAACGAGAACATGCTTACTAAACATTAATGGAAACGTGCTTAATAACATGCTCAACAATTAACTACTAGCAACATGCTTGTTATTTTTATACGACAAGGGCATGCTCGAATGAGATACACGATTCTTATCTTATTAGGGTAAACATGCTCCTACCCTAGTATTTAGAAAAGCTCCATTTGATTAACTAGTTAATTAGACATGATAGGAATTAGTCATAGATCAAACATGCTCCTACAATTGTTATTCCAATAATCTGCACATGCTGAATTAATCTATATGAGATAGGCATCATCAATTAAGAAGCTACAGCAGGTAATACGATGGATTGCACAAAACAAATAGTGAAGTAAACATAAACAACTAAGGAACTATAGCAATTGATTATAATAAATTGCACCGAACAAAAAAGAATTCTTAATTCATTCATAGTCATACATACGCATCGTATCATCCACCCCTTCATCGTTCTATCCTACAAGCTTAACGTTATCATTTATCATTCGTCCTTCACATTTATATCAAGTAAGTATTTGCAATAACAGAAACGTTATAACCCCTAACCAGTACCAAGAAATAACAACATTATAGGCTAGTTTTTAAGATACTAAACGAACTTATCTAGGCACGCATATTTAAACAATACAAAAACATGCTTAAATAAATTGAAACTAATCAAAATAAAGATGTTCATATCTCCTAACCAGAACCAAGACTTAGCAACCTTTATAATTTTAAGTCTAATGTCTAACAAGTAACATGAGAAGCAAAAACATGAGAAAGACATGCTCAATAATTTGGCATGACAAGAAACGTGCTAAATAAGTTGATGCTAATTAAAACAAGGATGTTTATATCTCCTAACCAGAACCAAGAATCCACAATAGGTAAGCATATGAAAGAAAACACTGATTTATCATGCTCGAATTATAACCATCGAATCCACAGCAAAGGAAGCAACGTGATTTTAAACAATAGGCATAACCACAGTGGAAGTATTATGGTGAACATGCTTAGTGCTGAAATAAACAATGTGCAATATAGAGTATGAAGTGTCCGAATAAAGCGACGTATAGTTGAAACAAATTTACAGGATAGGAAGCTTTGCAAGAAAATAAACAACAACGGATAATCCTGTTCAAAAAAAGAAGTAAGTGCAGGACAATATAAACCCATATGATAAAACAAAATCATATATCGAACGTAAGACATAATGTAATGACCCGGTTTTATTTACTTTGATAATCGTGTAAAATTTAAAACTTTTCTTTTCGTAAAAATATCAGAGTATTTTCTTGTTATAAAACCTGAGCGTTAAAACTCTTTACTTAAAACATTTATCAGTTTCCGTGGAAGTAATAAAATCATTTTACGAAAATGCAGCAGAATTAAAATAAAACATTAAAGAATATTCAATAATTTACAAATTCTTTTTACAACAATTCTCATTTAATTCTTTAGCCCAGCCAGTCACAATATCCGCCCGTACAAATCTTTCGTCAACTGTCATTGACCTGATCACCTGTGCGTTGACCTACATCGCAAGACTTAACTAATAAGCCTAATGCTCAGTAAGTGATATAAAATGTATGATGCACATGTTATGCAACTTTTAAATCTCTTTTCATTTTCTGTTTCTGTTTCTGTTTTCATTTCTCTTTTATTTTCTTTTATCGTTTTCTTAATCTTAACTCTGTTTTATTTTAACTTTACTTTACTATTCATTTCTTTACTTGATCGTTGTTTTACCTTATCTTGAAAGGCGTTGGAGATGTCTAAACTTGACGAGGCGAACCTCACATCCCTAGACGACCCCGTTTGTTTCATCTTTTTCTTTATCTTTACTTTATCTTGAAACTTTACTTCATTTTGTCTTTACTTTATCATTATCTTTACTTTATTGTTTTGCCTTTGATATTCAACTCAAACCTCAACCAATGAGGGAGTAACCCGCCCAAAGCCTCTATCCATGGAGACCAAGTCCACCAAGCCTCTATTTATGAGTCTGAGTTTAATATCAAAGCTTTAATCATTTAACATTGGAATGTAAACTCAACCAATGGGGGAGTAACCCGCCCAAAGCCTCTAACCATGGGGACAATGTCCACCAAACCTCTATTTATGAGTTATAAGCCAAAGCCTTAACTGGTTGCCATTGGAAACATAACCCAATCATTGGGGGATTAATCCACCCAAAGCCTCTATCCATGGGGACAATGTCCACCAAGCCTCTATTTATGGGTTACGTGCCAAAGCTTTTATCTTTTTCTTTACTTTACTTTATTATTTAACCATGGGGGAACAATCCGCCCAAGCCTTTATATTCATTTCTTTATTATTCATAACCGCCTCATTCCTTCTTTGTTTCCTTTTTAACATTTCGTAAATCTTTCGTTTCTTCTTTGTTTCCTTTTTAGCATTTCGTAAACGTTTCGTTTCTTCTTTATTTCCTTTCTTTCTCAAATCATGTTTGAAAGCCATTTTCGTATCTTTTTGGAAAACTATGATGCGTGATGCTCGTGAATGCATACATTCTCTACTAGAGGAATTTAATAGCGCAACCAACATACAATTCATGCTTATAAAACTGTAAACAACGAAACGTGCTATTTAAAACTGTAAACATTGAAACATGCTATTAAATACTGTCAACAACGAAACATGCATATCCTATTTCTTGCGATGTAGGGTCCGAAGACCAAAGCACATGCGTATCACTTACCTAGCGTCCGTGGCATGCTTAACACTGTATTCGTTTCTCGTTAATACCTAAACCATTAAAATCACGTATTATTAATCTTACTTATACGACTGCGACTTAACACTTTCTCTATTTGCACATGGATAACGGAATAGCAACCCTCGTAATGTTGCTCATTCCATCAATGTGTCATAATAATTTAACTTTACAAACCCAAATAGTAATTTATCATAAACTCATATTTCCACAGCAGAGTAGAGAACCATTTAAGTTATTTTATCCAATGATAAACGACATAGCATATTTGTCTATCCTTTTTAATCCGACATACATGCATAATATTTCTAGTAACCAAAACCAATCCCAGTATATTATTGCTTCCTAAGAGTATCCCACAGAAAAATCGTTAAATCTTTGCATTCTCGACAATCAACAAAGAACCAATAAATAATCCCAACTAATTACCATCGACACTATATTCCCATCACCAAAGGCAGAGATCATTCAATTTATTCCATTGCATTTTCAGACATCACAGCAAGAAAATAACCATCAACACATGTCTAACCAAAATCTTACCATCATGTGATATGGGGCCATATGTCCAGCAAAACAGATCACAAGACGTAAATCTGTTTTTAACAATTCTTACTTCAACAACAGCTCATAATTGATAGATTTATTTCATGAAACTTAACCCATCTCTTAACCCACACCAACCAAGAAACAGACCGTGTATGAACCAACAACAGAGCACAAGCAGCAATGAATTCCAGAATATCCATTTCACAACAGAAGCAACAGAGAGGGTTTTCATCAATCAAAATATCAATACTTGCATAATATAGCTTTCCACTGTCTATCCAGTAACATCTCGAAGGACACAAAACAACAGAAATTCCAACCACATTTAACAGAGAAGATCCTTTGTACACTAACAGCTAACAACATAAAAACTCAACCTAAAACTGACATCTCTGTTACCTGAAGATAGTAGAACTTCTTCTTCCTCCCTGACTCATGGTCGTTTCACTGTTCAATACCCATCCTGAGCAACTTCTTCCAGAGCAACTACTTCACCCACGAGGAACAACACCCAGGACAGAACAGAGAGCAAAGCCTCCTCAACCATCTAGAAAACACGTTCCTGCTTGCATATCTTTATAGCCAGAGGCAGAGACGTACAGAGACGTACACCGATGGGGAGGATATGCACCTTTAACAGAGGAGCTGCCGCGTGGAAGTCTCCTGCCAGCTAATTAATTAGTTAAACCAATTTAGTTGAGGACTAGTTGTGGACCAACAGGATTAGTTCTGACCGAACCAACTCCAGCAAACCCATTCATTAAACAACCTCTCTGTCATTGCTAATTTGCTCACTGTCGACAATCGGTCAACAATATGTGAAGGAGAAAGAAGAAATCAACCATGCTTACCTCAAATCGCCGCCGGACAGCACACGCGAGGGAGCTCCGACTCCGAGCCCTAACCTCGCGTTCGCCGTTCGTCAAGTCGCCGCAGTCCATCGTCGCCGTCATGCGCCGGACAACGCGCACCCGAGCTGCGACGACGTCCTTCGCCAACCGTCGTTTCCCGATCGCCCATTCTTCCTCCCGATTTCTTCTCCCTCTCTCGTTTCTTCTCTGCCTCTCAGTCTCTTCTATTCTCTTCTCCCTCTCTATTTTCATTTCTTCTATTAAATAATTAATTAATCCCCACTTACTAATTAATCAAACCTTCCATATATCAATTCATCACTTCTCTTTAATCCCCACTTAATTTAATAATTAATCCTCGTTAATCCACTCCACATATATTTAAATAAAACCGAGTTATCCAATCATTTTGGACTGAGTCTAACCAAAATTGGGTCAGTTTATTGATGTCAATAGTAATATCCCAATAATTATTCAACTAATTTGAATATTTTCAATTATTTTTTCAATTTATCATTTTTAAATAAAAATCAGGATATTACACATAAAACCTAGTTCGTTCGACCTTAGTAATCACCAGTACATAGTTCTCCACAACTAAGCTTAACCTCAGTTAGGGCTTGACATCAGAAAATATCCTTAGTAAACGTAAATCAAACGTTGCAACGAGATTAACAGCAAGGTATATGGAAAGTAACCGCAGAGTAAGGTCGTAAGAAAGTTTGCAGGAAGTAACGACAGAGTAACACCTACAGAATTCACAGATTCGAACTATAGCAGCAACAATCATGCACACACATTTTTTACTTGGGTGTATGGCCTCCACAAGCCAAAGACCACCCCAAGTTCCTTACCCTTGTTGACGATTCGACTCATGGACAACAGCTCCCCCTCTGTTCTTGCACTTCATGTAGGAAATACTCCAACAGCAAAGAACTGGATGAAGAAGAAGATACCACGCAGGGGGAGAGGCATTGGCTGGAGCTAAATAGGAGGGCTCACCTGGAGACAGGCTGTACGTCCAACAAGGAGGGTGCAGGAAGAAAATCCTTGCTGGTCGGGACCTGGTGGTGCAATTCTGTGGCGAGAGTTGCATTTTTATTGGTTAAGCATTAATTTCCTCTGATTTTAAATCATTTTCTGTCCCAGATCTACGATGATTCGGACGAATGTGGACGTGATGGTCTCATCCGCATCTGTTCGCATGTACAAAATCCCCAAGGTAGGTTTGTGTTTTCAAATAGGGAATGGCATCCTCACCCTATCTGTACCATCCAAAATTGGAATTTGGACGCGATTTGGCATCTGCATGTAGCATCCGCATGCGTTTGAATCCGTCCAAAAATTGGACAGATTCAAATCATCCATGTCCGCCATCCGGAGTCGTCCGAAAAGTCCAGTCTAAAGGATAGATGCAAATCACCCACATCTGCTGTCGTCCGGAGTCATCCGAATTCATCATGCGATGTACACATTAGGACACACGACCTAGTCTTGGTGCATCCCAAAACACGAGGACGGCATGCTAAGCGTTTGTGGATGCCAGGTCTCGTCCTGGCGGTGTCCGCTTGAGTCCGAAATCGCCCAGAGCAACATTTCCTTCATATTTTCCTTAATTTTTATCCCATAATTACATGTCATAATTTAACACATATAAATACGAAATGTAATATATAATTCTTCCCTAACATTGATTACATCGCATATACGAGGAAATTAGTATCGGGGTATTACACAATCAAAGTGTCAATATAAATAGTAAATAAAAAGTAAACAATCAGCAAACATCATATCCTTGAACAACAGCCCATAGGCATAAAAAAACAACATCATAAATTCTACCATAGCCTAGCACTTTGTGATATAGCCAAAGGCCAAACAAAACATCACTTATTTGGAATCCTCTAATGAAAGGCTGACCATTTTATTCCATTTCCGTACGTTGACTTATCACTTTAAGTAAACAAAAAATTAGTTACCAAAGAATAATCCTAACACTACTTACTATCAAAACTACATCGAGAACTAAAGAATGCAACCTACCTTGAGAAACTTGGAGGACAGGTCTTGCCTGAGAGCTTGAGGGAAAGTTCTCTCATCCATGGGGGGGTTCTCGAATGATTAGTGTTTAACCCAAATCCTAATATTTATAGAACACTAACCTATGAATACCACAGAATAAAATCCCATGAAATCATACATAAATCCTATCCTTTCCTAAATTGTCTAATGATCGAAACATAGCTCGCAAGTTTCTAGATAAACTACCTTAACTTAAACCTGCCTGAGCTATAGCAAACGCACGAGCAGCAGCTGAGGATGTCCATAATATCCCTCTCGACCAATGGTCAACAAACACGTCAGCCCTAAAACTCACATTTGTGATTACCAAAGCAACCACGGATGCCTACCTTTCTACAAAAGCCAATGCTCCTATGGAAACTCTAATTCGCAGGCTCTCCATCTGCCACATGTACTATTCTATTGCTAAAATCCATTTACGGATGCTAATGCTCTCATAAACCGTGAACTCAATAAATCCAAAAACCATGTTTCACATAGTCTAAAACCTATCGCGGACAACAACCTATCCGCAGAAGTGAACACTTCCGCTAATAATGCCAATAACTAGGACTTTGCTAATCCAAACAACGTCATTCCCATCACTTAAAACATTGCCGCATACACAAATGCAACCGCAGAAACACGCAATAACCTAAAACAATGACATTCTTAACTTAACTCTCCCAAACTTCATCTTCCCCTTCCGTGGAAGAATTTTTTTCCTAATCCAATGTTCCACATTGCTTCTGCTAGACTAAATCTAACGGCCCAATATTCTTCCTCGCCAAAGCATCATCAAATTCTTCCATGGAAGAATCTTTCCTAAATCTAACGGTCCTTGTTCCTTCCCTAATCTAATCCTACGGCAGTACTCTCTCACACCCAAATGCATCACACACTCCTGCGAAAGCATCTTTTCTTCAATCCAACGATCAATGTTTCTTCCGCTAAACTGATCCAACGGTCCAACATCCTCTAGCATCAAACACTTCGACAAAGCATCTTTCTTCATCCTAAACAATCACAGTCATTCATAAGCCTCATTCAATGGCTCTTGATGTATTTAATCTTCCTACAACCTATTTTCCTTAATTCTACAGCATAAATTATTAAATCAACAATTTTAACTTACCTTAACCATAATATTTCTTTACTAATTCAATTATATTCGGTTTTCTTAATTCTCAATAACTTCTATTTTATTTTATTACCTATAAAATAAAATTATTTACTTTAACTTTCTTAATTCCAATAATTCTACTATTTTAATCCTTTATTAAAATTCTTCAATTGTGATAATAATTAATCTATTAAATTCTAGATTGTAATATTTACATTATTAAAACTATTTCTGAAAATTTAAGGTATTACACAATTTGCTGATGATGAGGATTTGCAGAAAAAATGCATCTGCGGTGGATAAGTAAGGTACAGAACATCATCTTTTGGATTAAGAATTTGTGATGAACAGTAAACATTGTGTGAATGTAGGCGTTTGCAGAAAGGAACGCGTCCACAAATAAAAGAAACATCGTCATTTAAGAATTCACGAAGAACAGTGAATGACTAACTAAGTAGAGTCTTAAACCAAAACTCCAACCTGAGAAAAAACATAGTCTAAGGGGTGAATGACTAACTCAGTAGGAGACTTTTACTCACCTCCAAGCGCGTAAGAAAACTTGTTTTACCTTTTCTTTACCAAAATTGGAATTTTATGGGCTATGCAATTTTATCAAAACATTTTCAAAATCATTTACATCCTTTTTAACGAAAATCATACTCGAAGGGCCCCGACGAGATATTAAAGAAAACACAACTATTTACATAGACAGCTATACTAAAAAAATATCATCGTCGATTTCACACTAAAAATCATCACCAGTGAATGCATCCTCATGAATATCACGAAAACGTTGTCATCTGCGAAATCATTAGTGTCCGCAGAAGCATTCGTGTTCTTGGGAGAGATATCTACAAAAGCAAAAAAAATACAGGGCAGATAGCAATTAGCGGGTAAATCTGTGAGATAAATTATCCTCGTAAACATTGACATCTGTTCTAACACCCTGACTTTTTAAGTTGAACAATTATCGGGGTATTACCAAGGCGTGTTCAGAACGTTGAGTTGTGAGAGATTTTTCAATAAGGTTTTCCCCGTATACATGATGTAATCAAGTGTTGGGAGTATGGGGATATTACGTTGCATATTATTACGCATTAATTGTGACATGTAAATATGGGGAAGATGTTACGGGATAATGGTTAAGTGTGAAAAGATGAAGAAAGTGAGATTTATGGTGTTGCGGACGCATGCGGGCAAGGTGAGGACGAGAATTCGTCGTCCGCAAGTGTTTATCGTGGAGGCCTTAGGAATTCGGACGAAGGGAGGATGAGTTGAATGCGTCCTCATGAGTCTGAAGATGGACTTACGGACGCATGCGGATGACTTGCGAATGAAGAAGTGCCATCCGCAAGTGCTTAGCCACGTCACTTTTAGGCATAGGACGACTCAGGATGCAGCTTCTCGTCAAGAATTTGCTGTACAGGGGACTTTTGAACGAGGTCCTAGACAACGCGGACAAGGAAGGTTGCATTCGCATCAAATCTGTACAAGTCTGGAGACTTTCAGACGAGTTCAGACGTCTATGGACGTGGAGTAGCCTCGTCCATTTTACCTCTAACCATTTTCTAGACATTTTTGGACGCCTGCAGACAATACTTCTGGACACCATTTCTCGTCCAAAGCCATGATTTAGCATGTGAGATTTTTGCCTTGCGAACGAATGCTGACGAGGTTTACACATCCTCACTCGACCAAATCATCGCATATCAGAGACAGAACTTATTTAAAATCAAAGGAAAATGACGCATAACCAATAAGAACCCGATCCTCCAACAAGAATCCGACCCTCAGGCCATGGGAAGCCAACCACCCCTGCCCAGCCGACCTCCTCTCTACCCCCTCCCAGGTACGCTCTATCCCCCACCTCTTTAGACAAAAGCCTTCTTCTCCCCTTCAATCTCTCATTCTATAGTTGAGCTCTCCCCTTTCTTGTGAGAGAGCCTTCCTTTCTAGCGAGGGTGAGACCTGTGAGAGAGCGGTTTCCTTCAATTAGTGTGAGTGTAGTGAGGTATGAGTTGCAAGAGAACTAGAGCTGAGTGTGACCTGGGAGCTAGGAGTGGAGCTAGTCAGAGCTGGACCCTGCCGTTCACTTCTGTCCCTGTTTTACCGTCTTCATTAGTGGTAAGGATATGGGTTGTCTTGGCGAGGTGGAGGCCCTACACCCAAGTAAATGTGTGTCTGTGTGTGTATGATTTTCCTTAGTGTTTGATTCTATGATTCCTTAGTTGCTCTTGAATCTCTGTAAACCTTTGATAATGCTATGTTGGATATCCTGTTTTGATGGTTGTTTCCTGTATATCTATTGTTAGTTCACTTCAATGTCCGATTCATTTCTTGGAGGATTTTTTTGCTTTGTTGAGAATGAAGGAAAAGTAAGGATAAATGGAATGTATGATCAATGAATCTGTTAAGGATGGACATGAGCTAAATGTAGGAATAATGACCCTAATTTGTGATTATATGGTAGTGTATTGTTCAATGATTTGCTCCTTTTCAAAGCATGAATTTATTTCCTATTTATGCTTGATTCTTTTGCTACATTAATCTGTAGTTATTTTAGTTCGTGTTATACTGCTGTATTAGTCGACTAAAAAACATGTTGAGCCGTTCATTCTGCTGTCATTATAGTCACTTAAAAGGCATGCCTTCGCTTCCGTTACTCTTACTGTTATTATCATTATTATTATTGTTAAGGAACATGTTATCGTTGTTCTAACTTGTTTCATTCTCGCTGCCATTATTATCGTATGAGAAGCATGCTATCGTTGTTCTAATTTTTTTCATTCTCGCTGTCGTTATTACCGTTCAAGAAGCCTGTTTTCGCTGTTCGAAATTAATAATAATACCACAGATTTTAATCGATGAAAGCATGTTAGTCGTTCATAGTATGCTACCGTATTAGTCGATTTAAAAGCATGTTAGATGTTGTATTATACTACTGTCCTTAAATGTTTAATAAGCATGCTTAGTTGCTCTGTTTAGATATTATCGCTGTTGTTCCACTTTAGTCGTTAAAGGGACGTTTTTGCTGTTTGGTTTCGTTATTTCACACCGCTATTATTATTGATAAAAAGTATGTTTCCGCTATCCCGCTTCGATATTACTCGCTGTTGTTGTAGTTGTTCGGGAGTATGTTCGTTGTTACAATTCAATATTATTCATTGCTATAAATAATCGTTTAATATGCTTGTTTCGTTGTTCTATCTTGCTATTTTGCTGTAGCATACTATCATTTAAGGAGCATGTTTTGTGGTTTTAACTTAATAATGTTCGTTGCTGCCGTTAGTCATTCAAAAGCATGATTCGCCATTTTAATTTGATGATATTCACTGCCATTTATAGTCGCTTGAGAGGCGTGTTTAATGATTACTCACTACTGTATATTAGTCGCTTGAGAAGTACGCTTTGCTGTTTCACTTTTGATAATTTTTCGCTGATATATTAGTCGATTTAGTAGTACGATTTGCTGTTCTGTTTTCATTGTTTTACTGCTAATTAATATCACTTATGAAGTACGTTTTGCTATTCGTTCGATCATTATTCGCCTCTGTTTTGGATGTTTAGAAACATGTTTCGCTGTCTTAATTTTGATGTTACTCGCTGCTATTTTTCTTTGTATAAAAACATGTTCTATTAGTCGTTTTACTGGACGTTAAGAGCATGAGTAGTTCTACCCCATCGTTATATGTCGAAGTTATCTTCATTGTGCAAAAGTATGTTCTATCATTCGTTTTATTAGATGTTAAGAGTATGATTTACTTCTACTTCATTTATACACGTTACTGTTATCCCATTTGTGAACACGTCTTAGTTCACCTTATGTGTTTTGAATTCCACCTTTTAATTATCATTTGTCAATTCTTTAAAGCGTTATCTTTTACCGTCCATGTATATGTTATTTAGATTAGAAGTGTCCCCATGCATTCACGTTAATAGAAACAAAGTAGGGAGTATCCCCTCGAGGTGGTACTCACATGCATTGGGGAAGGAAAAATGATAAGAAAAGGAAAGAAAAGAAAGGGAAAAGGGAGTTGGGGGGCTGATGGATAGTGGTTCTAGTCTGTCAACTAGGAAATGCCCCTACCTTATTAGGACCGGGACCTAGTTGGCCATAGAAGATTAGGTCCGACAACTACACCATCCCATATGGGTCTTCAAATCTCTAGTTCGAAGTACGAGTAAAACGAATGAACGTAATGAAAAGATTGGCTTGGGTGGCCCTCATTCCAAGATGAACTAAAGAGAGAGTCATAAGCATTTGTATTACCCCATTTCCTTATTGGGCTTCGTGCTCACGTCCTTACTTGTGGTGTAGGTGTAGGTACCTATACGTGAAAATAAATGTACAGACTTAGAAGTAAATGCGAAAGACGATAACCAGATAATAAAGCAGGGATGAAAGATTTGCATGCGCAGGACTTGTGGATGGCCAAGCTTAAATGAAATGAGTAAACGGTTATAATTAAATGGTTTAATTGTCACTTCATTTATTAAATGCAGTATTGCAATTGTTTAATATTTCTTCCTTAAACGATTTATTTACGCTTCCGCAATGTTTCAAAACAATGATTTCTATTTATGCTTCCGAAATGCTTTCACAAAAAAAAGTTTTAACAAAGGGTTTTAGTAGCAGTCCGGTTAACCGCACTCTAATATCTTGTTTTAAAAAAGAAATTTTAAATTTTCACGCATTTTAAGGGATTTACGAAAAATCGAGTCTTTACATCCGTGGAAGCTTTGGTGACCACAAAAACGTTGGTGTCCACAAACAAAAGTGTAAAATGCAATCGTGCATATTGTCATTATAAGAGAAAGGCGAGCGGACATCCGTAATAGAAGCCCACATGTCCGTTGAAGTTATGGACAAATTCAAACCATAATTTTCACAGAATTTGTGAGTTACGATTTGATTCTTGGATTGATAAGGAAATGATAACATTGAGATGTGTTTTTCATGGGATTTTCATATTGACATTTCATAAATGTGAAGGATTGGGGGTGCAGTCATTCTTGAGCTGCGAGTTTTGGGGTTTCTCTCTCAAGCTTTCTGAAAGTAGGCTTTGTTATCTATAGTTAAGGATTTTATATATTAGAAAGGCGACAGTGAGGGATGATGAAATTATGGATGCTGAAACTGTGTAGGTTGTTAAAGTTTCTTTTTTTTTTTTGTATATTAACTTCATTCTTCTTCTTTCTAATTTCAAGGGAAGTAATCAGTTAGAACAAAGAAATTGAATACTTTGACTATACAGACTTCAATAAGAACTTCAAGTAAGTGATATTTGCTTTTCGTTTACCTTTGGCCTGCATCCCAAAGTGCTAAGGTAAGGTAATTTTATAATGATATTCTTTTGCGATGCTTACGGGCTGTTGTTTGAGAATATGATTCTTGTTTGTTGTTTAATGTTTTGTAATGAAATGTGTATCGAGGTTATGTTATTAGCTGGTTGCTTACCGTTTACATATGACATGTTTATAGAGGGTATGTCTTCTATTAGTTGCTTAATGTTTATATTTGAGATGTTGTTCGATGATATGTTTACTGTCATGTTCGTGCTTGTCAGATTGTTATTATGTGTCACATGTACGTTGCATGCATCATTAAAAATGTTTTCATTAAGAAAAACTAAAAGAATAAAAGACTTAAAGACAGACTGAATAAACCTTAATAGATATTGTGGGTGGGGTTCGAGCTAATTGTCCCGCATGAGATGGACCAAATGGTGTCACTCTTTCCCCTATATTGAATTACCCACAACAACTAGATTGTTAAGTGGAAGACAAACAAAAGAATATTGACTGAAAAAGATACGTTTTTTACATACTGCATTTCATATTCATGTTATGTCATGCATTTCTTATTGAGCGTTGGGCTTATAGGGGAACATTGTGATGTAGTTGATGGTGAAATTATAGAGGAACCTGAAGATGTGAATGAATGAAGGTTGTAGTTGATGAAAAATTATCACAAGTGAGGCTACGACATTATTGAAGCGAAGTTGACTTGCTGGTAATGATTGAGAAAAACATATTTACAAAAGAAAGACCTTTTTATTTTTAAGTATGTTCTTTTTATGTTTGAATTTAAGTTACGAATATTTATGGTTATTTCATGTTAAGCTTTAATACGTTTAAATTTTAAATGAGAATTCTTTTAAGATTGAACTGTATGGTTTAAAAGATACGATTTTTATATGGATTGTTAAAAAATGGCAAGAAAAAAGATTTTATGCTTCGAGGCGTTATAGTTCTTCATGTTAACAAGATCTACAATTCTACTAGTTCGGATTATTGAAAAGGCCAAATCACTTGGGTTGTGTCGCTAGTTAATTTGGTGAGATCTCTTTTTTTCTTGTTTACCGAGAATATTGATTCACGAAATTAATCACTCTTGCTGTTGTTTCTTTTAGCTAATTCTAGAAAGAATTATTGCATATCTATTACTTTATAGTAGAATGCCATAATAGATTTTAGTTCTATGGACGTAGGCACATTGTCGAACCACATTAAATTCGTTGTCTCATTATTTTATACTTTATTTTGTAGCGCATTATTAATTGGCTTAATAATTTATTTTTAATCACACAAGAGAGAAAAAATAATTTATCCGCTATGAAATGAAATTTTATAGACCGTTTTTCCCAACAATAACAACCTTCAATCAAACATTTTCTTTTGCACATCACCCTTTTGTCTTGTTTGATTGCCCTACCTAAAGGGGAAAGGATGGAGAGGGGTGGAGAAACAGCACAAAGCCGTTAGGTCCGTTGTCTACATCTCTTTTGGAAGCATGTCCGCTTGGAGTGCTGCCCACATGGAGGAACTGGCTTTGGGTTTAAAAGAAAGCAACCACTTCTTCTAGTGGGTGGTGAGGAAATCCAAAAAGGCCAACTTGCCAAAATGGATAGAGGATGAGGATAAAAGATGGATGATAATTAAGTGGAGCTCTCAGCTGGAAGTGTTGCAGACGAAGTTGTTGGCTATTTTTTCATGCATGGTGAGTGGAACTCGTCGCTCGAGGCAATGTGGACCAGTGTCCGGATGGTCGCAATGCCCCAATGGACAGACCAGCCAATGAGTACAAAATATATCAAAGATATTTGGAAAGTGGGCGATAGAGTGAAAGTTTACCAAATTGGGTTGGTGCTGAAAGGAGGTGGTTGGTCCCAAAAGAAGAGGTTAAGAATTGTATTACTATGCCCCAGATGCATATGCCATAATCTGGTAAGATTTTCATCTGACAATGAAGTACTAACGACAGTATCCCCAACAACTGTATATCCCTGCAGAACATATAAATTTCCAAATTTTCTTTGCCCTTTCATCATAGTAAGAGAACCACGGCTGTTGTTGAGAATCGAACGCGAAACGGAAAAAGAAAACTGCGGAAGCAGGGACACCAAGATTTACATGGAAAACCCTTACGGAAAAAAAAACCACGGGCAGAGGAGAAAATCACTAATTGGAAATCAAGGTACAATGATTTTTGTGACTCAAGCATCAATATATAGAGAAAATAAATAACCCTAATATTGGATATGGGTCCAACCTGGTCCAACTAGAATTCAGGTCACACCGAACTCTAACAATCTCCACCTTGACACGAATTCCACATGAGAGATCCAATGTAGGCTTCTCGGCCCACCCCAAAACGAATCCAGAACACTGAACTCTAACAATCTCCATCTTCAAAGAAATTCCAATGTAAGGTGAACGATCTGCAAAACTCCAACGAAAAATAACCTCCTCTTCCACAAAGACTCCTGCTGGACCAACTCAATATCTAGTACTGATCAAGTTTAAGCCCCGCTCAAACTTGAGACACACTCGGGGAGAAATCACATCTCCTCTATTGTACCACTGAATTATCAGAGATGTCGCAACGAACTGCATGTGAATATGCTGAAGACTCCCCACTGGAATCTATACCCTCGAACACACTCAATGCATAACCCACTATAGAAGTTTCACCATATCGTCGTGGAGCTTTACCCTTTCTCTTGGTTCTGCCTTTGACGATACCACCCTGATATGAAACTGGTGACGATGTGATGACTTCATCACGCTAAACATCTGTAATAGGCTGACGTATCGGCTCTGATGTGAATTCAGAACCCAACTTGAACTTCACCTGAAAACCTGACTTCCTCTGAGTCTTCTCCAAACAACCTTTAGAAGGTGAATTCACAAACTTTCTAGCCTAATTACCCATCACTGTAGAACCCTGTAACACATACAAATTTGCAAAGCTTCTGTGTCCCTTTAACTTGACGAGAGCACTCCTACTGATCTTTATACCTCCACCTACAACACTGTACTTGTACCCTTTCGAATCCAGAGTACTCAACGAAATCAAATTCTTCTTTAACTCGGGAACATGTCACACGCTACCCAGTGTCCTCACAACTCCATCAAACATTTTGATTATGATGGTACTAATACCAGCTATTTTGCAAGGTATGTTATTACCCATTAACACAGCACCTCCTGAAATGGTCTCATATGTCGTAAACCAATCCCAATTGTATCACATATGAAACGAACATGCTGAATCCAGAATCCACTCATTGTTTGGCTTTGAGTTTCCCTCTGACACAATTAGAAGATCTCCATCACTATAGTCTTCTTCTTCTGCGACAACTACTTCACCGGACGTCATTGGTTGTTTTCCCTTCTCTCTAGTTCTCTTTAACTCATTCTAAAATTTATGGCACTCGACTTTGATGTGCCCCCTTCTCTGACAGAAGTAACAGGTTCTATCTTGGTACCTTGCTTTGATTTGCCCTTCGAATTTTGAACATTTTCACTGCCTTTGTTATTTGGCTCTCTTGTTCTACCCCGAACAACAAGTCCTCACCTCGAGACTCGGATCCCACAACAATCTGCTTCATTTTTTCTTTGGATAACAAAGGACCATAAACCTCTTTCAGAGTTATACTTTCTCTACTTATAAAATCGTATCTATGAAAGAACCATATGAAGCAGGCAACGAGCATAGTAGAATCAACCCCAAATCCTCATCATCGTACTTGCATCCCATAGTCTCTAAATTTGAAACTAACTCATTGAATGCAGCCAAGTGCTCTGTAATAGAAGCTCCTTCCAATAACTGATGAGAATAAAGTTTTTGCTTCAAATGCAACTTGCTAGTTAGGGTTTTCCTCATACACAATTGCTCCAATCTGAACCATAACACAACGGCAAATTTCTCGTTCAAAACATCCTGCAAAATCTGATTTGACAAATGCAGACGTATCAAAGATAGAGCTTTTCGATCCTTTCGAATTTTCTCCTCTTCACTCCATAACGTGAGCATTTTATCAAGTCCTAATAACGCGTCGTCTAAATCCATCTGTGCGAGTACATCTCGCATCTTCACCTACCATAACTGAAATCTCGTATTCTGATCCAACATCCAAATATCAAATTTCACTGAAGTCATCACCCTAAAATTTTCAGAAATTTCGCCAAAAATATCTGAATCTAAAATATCAGCCCCAAAATATTTATCCCAAATAATGTCAAATATTAATTAGTCCCAAAAATTTATCAATCTCAACCAAAATTAAAACCAAGAAATTCCAAACCTCAACCAAACTATCAAAGTAATAAAACTTAACTTTTTCTTCTCAGAACTGTCACTGTTTGGCCAGGAAGAGATCGGACCCGATGATGCAGCAAACTCCGCGTTCGGCGACGGAGAGGTTGAGACAAAGCAGTGACGGTCGGACTACGGGAGGTTCCACTCCTAATCTTCGGCCGACAGTGGCGCTTGACTGATGGCGTAGCAGCTTCTTCGCTGCTCTGTTCTTTGGCAATGGACGGCAGCGAGCTGGCCAGTCGGACTTCGAGTGCGACGGGGCAGCGAAATCGACGATGAACAGCAGCGCGGGTGAATTCCTCTGCTTGTTGATGAAGAACGCGGCGACCTCCTCTTCTCTGTTTGTAGGCAGAGGCGACGCAACACAGAAAAGAAAATTCCAATTTTTTCTTTTCTTTGTTTTTTTTTAATTCTTTTTTCCACTAAATTGCAATTTTTCCCGAAGAATTGCAAACCCCAATTTCATTCAATCCAAGTACTAAAACTCTAACTTCGCTCTAATATCAATTGTTGAAAATTGATATAGATAACCTCGACCAGGCTCTGATACCAATTGTTGAGAATGGGACATGAAACAGGAAAAGGAAACTGCGGAAGCAGGGATACCAAGATTTACGTGAAAAATCCTTACGAAAAAAAATCATGAGCAGAAGAGAAAATCACTAATTAGAAATCAAAGTACAATGCGTTTTGCGACTCAAGTATCGATATATAGAGAAAATAAATAACTATAATATTAGATAGGGGTCCAACCTAGCTCAACTAGAATTCAGGTCACACCAAACTCTAACAATTTTATACTTTATTTTGTAGCGTATTATTAATTGGCTTAATAATTTATTTTTAATCACACAGAGAGAAAAAATAATTTATCTGCTATGAAATGAAATTTTATAGACCCTTTTTCCCAACAATAACAACCTTCAATCACCCATTTGTCTTGTTGTATTGCCCTGCCTGAAGGGGAAGGGATGGAGGGAGAAACAGCACAAAGCCCATTGTCTACATCTCTTTTGGAAGCATGTCCGCTTGGAGTGCTGCCCATATGGAGGAACTGGCTTTGGGTTTAAAAGAAAGCAACCACTTCTTCTAGTGGGTGGTGAGGAAATCCAAAAAGGCCAACCTGCCAAAATGGATAGAGGATGAGGATAAAAGATGGATGATAGTTAAGTGGAGCTCTCAGTTGGAAGTGTTGAAGACGAAGCTGTTGGGTGTTTTTTCATGCAGGGTGGGTGGAACTCGTCGCTCGAGGCAATGTGCACCAGTGTCCGGATGGTCACAATGCCCCAATGGACAGACCAGCCAATGAGTACAAAATATATCTAAGATATTTGGAAAGTGGGTGATAGAGTGAAAATTGACCAGATTGGGTTGGTGCCAAAAGGAGGTGGTTGGTCCCAAAGAAGAGGTTAAGAATTGTATTAGACAAGGGAAGGGGTGAAGGCTGCCAAAATCAGAGACAATGCTGCCACAGAAGCCATTACCGAGGGTGGCACTACCAATCACCATCTCGACCAGTTCATATCATATTTGATTGGACGAACACCCAATCATAATTTATCGAGAACAAATAATGCATGATGCGTCTTTGCTCATTGTTACAACACTTGGTGGTGTAATAAAAGATTGCATTCTAGTATTGTTGTTTAACTAAGCAATAAAACTCTCTATTTCAATGACTATCACTCGTAAACAATTTAAATGTCAAACACAAATGCTGTACAACTCTGAAACTTTGGAGGCCCTGTTTCTAGTCTTTATTGATCATCTCTTAAACTTTACAGGTCAAAAGGCGTCTCATAAATAACTAAAACGCATCGATATAATTCATATGCTTACCATTAACTATTCTTTTGCTCACGTTCGAGGCCGTATGAACCCATTCCATCTTTCTTTCCAGATATAAAAGAAAACATTAGCTTTTCAAAATCTCCTACGATCCTCTAGTTTCTTGTGTTAGCATCATCTGATTGACTGCCCAATCTAACAATATCTTCTACAAGAATTTTACCATCTGTTGCAATGAACATATATAAACAGCAATTAATTTGTGCACCGATGTAGGCGGACAGGTAGATTCTTATGCTTCTTAAATCAACAAGAGATAAGCTCTTTTCCTAGGTCTCATTCTTCCTTTCACCACTAAATATTTACAGCAAGCACTTTGTAAAATGTTGATCTTAAAGTCAATTGTTTTATGATTATACTTGGAAAGCGTTGAATTCCTTGCGGAGGCAGGCAAATATATGACCATAAGAAATTATACCTTTATCTTTGGAAAGATTACTGATAAGCTCTTCGATCCCATCCTTGCCTATGGTGTCTTTCAAGTACATAGCAGCAGCAGCAACCTCTTCCGGACTCACTTTGCCATCAAAATCCCTGAAACATATAACAATCCTCATAATTAAGATCTTAGGAACATGTAACTCAAAATGAAAAAACTTCCTGAGCAAAAGCTTTAAAGTGCATGGATTTGGTGCCTTGGAGTGAAGCTTTATGGAATAAGCTGCACATAATTCTAGGTGGGGCATTAAACATGTGTCAAAATTGACAAGATTTTTCTATCTTCAAATTTTAAGGGGAAATTAACAAAACAATCACTGTACTATGAAATCAATAACAAGTCAACTACTGAATAATTTTCACTAACAACCTAAGTACTGAACTATAGAAAATGGACGAAGAAAACATCTCGGTTACGTTTTCAGTTAAAAACATTGTCGTTCCGCGGCAGAACGTTATCTTTCTACTAAACAGATTTAAAATATTACTTTCCGCTCAACGTTATGCCTGCGGAAAGATTACTTTCCATAGCAAAAAGTGATACATTTGTGATAAGCACTAAACGACAACGATGAACAAAGAAGAGAAAAAAGAAAATGATGATTAGAACTGAACGGGTGAAATTGCGAGGAAGGGTGAGTCATGCCAACGTTAAACAAAGTTTTCGAAAAAACTAAAAACATGAAAATTGTTTTCAACAACGAGAAGATTATGCCAAAGCTTCTTGACATCGTCTTCGCAATAAGATTGCTTCAATTATTGCAATTTTAGCATAAAACTGAAGTACAATTAGAATTGCAAAGAGTATATTTTGATATCGTCTTCATGGTAATGTTTCTTTCAACAAGTAACGGTGATGTTTGCATCGTTCATTTCTCATAGTTCACTGTTTAAGTTGTTAGTGAAAATTATTAAGTAGTTGACTTGTCGTTAATACCATAATACAGTGATTTTTTTGTTAATTTTCCAATTTTAAAACAATGTTATAAGAAAATATCATATTTTGTGAAGCCAAAAAGTCCAAAATAGCTGGCATTATTCGTGTTAACTCAGCTTCATAAAAATTATTTCGCTGTAAGCTTTCTACATAACTTTCTCCAGAATGCAAGAGTCTCATCTTGACTCTTAATCTAATCCCACGTTAATGAGTTAATTTCTAACCGGAGTACGTACTGTACAAACACAACCACGCAGGAAGTAGTTGCATAATACCAAATTAACAAAATAAACTTAGATGATAAATAAAAACATAAACCTGTCTAGTAATTGCCATCGATCACCAATTTTTGCATCAACATCATCAATTTCCTTCTCCAGATTTTGAAGTAGAGCATCAACCTGAAGGGCGAAGATGAAAAATAAATTATGTTATGCACCCACAATGGCACATAAAGAATTTCTACTGACAAAAAAATACCCAATATTAAATATCTCACTTTTTCTGCAAGAGCTGATGAAACATCATCACCCTCAGCCACTTCACTAGAGTGATCGCCTTCTTCTCGTGCAGCTCTATATGCCTTCATGGCCTCTTTTTCACCAAAGGAGTTGTCCTTTTCTATCATGCTATTGTAAAGTTCTATCTGTGAAATATGCAGACATTGTGAAGTTTTAATGCTAATGTAAGTAAGTCGGACGATCTAGGTAAGAGTATTCACTGGTTTAATATGACTAGCGGCTCAACAATGACAGATCACCTCCCTACAACTTGAAAATGATTTCTGGAAATGGGAACCAGCAGTTAAAATTCTATTAGGCATGCAATTTTTAATCAACATTTATGGTGCAAACACATTAAAAGCACCAATGAAAAGTTTTCATGCACACATCAGCGGAAAAATGTAGAACTCCATGTAGCCATTCATAAACAGAATAGCAGAGTAAAAAACTATTTGTAAGCAGGACACAAAAATACCTCTTTATTAACCAGCTTCAGGAATTCTTCCCGTTCTCTGCTCACAGACTGCACAGATTATAGCATTCAAATAACCTTTTCAGCTAATTAAATAAAACAAATGAAACTAATCATCCAAACACGATCATACATCCAGTGCTTACAGATGCGGAAGCTAAAACAGCCAATGCATGACTGAGTTCACAGAGCTGCTCTTGTTTGTCCACTGCTCTCAACCGAGCTTGTTCTTGTGCTTCTCTAGCCGTTGCAGTTATCATCTCATTCAATGCAACATCTTCTTGACTTGATTTGGATTCCTTCATTCTGGCTTGTTCTTCTTCTTCTTTCTCTTCCTCCTCCTGTAATATATCAAAGTTGTAATACATCAACTCCAAAATCATTGAAACTTTTAAGAGAAAGATGCGGCCAAAAAATTGAAATGGAGTTAGCTGCATTGCAATTTAGATTCTGACACAGGTACCTCACTTAGAAATCATGTTCATAACCAACTAAAAACGAACCAGCTGAAAAAAAGCCAAGAGCACAGTGGAGTAACAGATAAAAACCTTAATCAACTCTTCTTGCATTTCAAGGAATTCCAACTTCCTCCTCCTTTCTGATACAGAATCTTCCGATGGCAAAGCCGTAACACCAACTGTATCAACAACCTCATCTGGCAAAGAAGATAACGTAGCTTGGACAACTTCCTCTGGTCTCAACTTTCCAGATACTGTGAAGACCCTGCACATGGTAGTATACAAGAAATTTCAATAAATTTTCCACAATGTAAACTGCAAATGTGATGCTAATACAACCCAATATAACCTGGAAAGGATCAACAGGGAAGATGGAACTGAATGATTGAGAGACAGATCCAACCAATCACGAAGCTGCATATTGAGTAAATAGATAAGAAACCACCAACATGTGACAGAAGAAATCAAGGATCCTGTATGACTTAAAACCAATTCGTTAATTATCTTAAGCCACAACTCAATTAAGCATTTCCCATCTTCCTCACTCTCCGAGAAAGAAAATAATTGGAAATAAAAAAGAAAAAGATTCAGAGAACAAGAGCAAAGTAAAGACAATTTGAACTTAAACTTAGCAAATCCAGGTGATAATTTCACGATAACTCTTCAAAGAAGGATGAAAAACTTCAAGCAAACAACCTGTTGCCGCATTTCTTCCACAGCTAGCAATCCAAGCATGCCACGTTCCCTACAATCCTCACGAAGTTCTGCTTCTGAAAGAGACTCTATACCCTCTGCTCGAATCAATGTATCATCATTCTTGATCCTTTTGAAAATAAAACAAATGATTATATATTTTTTTCAAGTGAAAACTGAGTATCTTCCTGTATAAAATGCATGTGTGTGTGGGTGGGATGGGGGGTGGGAAGTGGGGGTTGGTGGAGAAAGAGAGACCACTGCAATCTTTTCCTGAGCATATAGCGCAGATAAGTATCTGTTCCGAAAGGACTAATTCCCATATACTTGCACATATTCACTAACCGAGGCCTAATGAAAGAAAAGAAAAAAAAAAGAGAAATGTGTCAATACATAGTATTTGATTAATAAACATGTAAAACACACAAAAACAGGTCCAAAATTAACCTGTTGATATTATCTAGAGTAAGTTCATCATTAAACAACTTTGCAAAGCTTAAAATTTCCTCATTACCAACACGTGCACCTTTCCTTAACTGCATAAAGATACATATGTAAGACGAACGATAGGAGAATTGTGGAAGAAAGACACCAAAACGTATTATACTCTGTTCAAAAACTCATCAAGATCTTCAGCTGTCTTCCTAAGCTCTCCACTTCGCGAGTTTTGAACTTCCCTAGCCATTTCTCTGGCTGTGTCTTGAAGGAACTTGGCATACTCTATTCTTGCATTAAGCTTCCTTTTCAATGCTTCCTGCAGGTGAATCAAATTAAATGAAATCAGACATTCATCAAACTGGATAGGAGAGAAATTCCATTGGTCTATATGAAATTTAAAGATATCTCTATCTTCAAATACCACTCTCTTCCTCTTGTTCTACATACTTAAAAAAATTATAATGTTAGATGAGTTTAGCTACTGGTTCTTTGTCCAACCCGCCCAAAACATCCCAATTATTAGCCAGAAATATAAAGCTGTACACAAACTACCTATTCTATCTAGGAAACAAAATCCAAATCGTACAGTTCTCTACATTCTAGGAATAGACATCTACAACAACTCGTGGCTCATAATGTTTAATTAGATCTGTAATTAGAGATATTTTTAATCTTCCTTCAGAATCCTCATCCCTAAAAATAGTTCTTATAGATTGCACAAATCTAGTCATCAAGACAGATTTAAAGAATAAAGAAACTTATGACTTATTAGATTTTAGCAGACTGTTAAAGTAAAAATGCTTCCTAGCAAATTATAAATAGGAGAAAGAAGGTTGAATTGTTTAGGTACAAAAACGTTTTGTATTCTAAGTGTCGGAAGGCATATTTTAGCACCCAAACATGTGCGTGTACGGAGACAAAGTTTATATACCAAGCACACAATTATCACATTTGCTTGGAGATAATAACCAGAACCCTCGACCTTAATGAATGATTCAATTATATACATTCAGTCTCTTTTCTAATCTTAACTCAAAACTTTAACTCATAGAATTAAATATAAGAAAAGAAAAGGAAGAACAGCTCCAGAAGCTGAATGTTAACGCCAATAATTGCCGGTTGTGAAGTGAAAAAACAAAAACAACCATTTTTATAACAAACAAAAAACTGAGAATCCAGATTCACTTGGTACAACACTCACACCTGTTCTTTCATCTTGTCCTGAAACGTTGATGGCAGCATATTGGGAAATAACTTCAAAAATATTGGCAGCAGAAATTCCATAAATGGAACAATTATAAAAACAGCAAAAGGGACTAGCCTAAACATATCAGCAGTAGTTCGGGTTAGCTGTTGTCTCTCCCTTCTAGAAAGATTCTTTCCACCCGCAAGTTTTAAGAGTAATCTTGAACTGATCCTCATATCAGTCCACAGAAGCTTAAAACCCAACCAATAATGCTGCAATGTTGATACAAATTCCCCTTTCCAATGAACAAGCTTCTTGGCCCAGTCCTCTCTGCACAAGGAGATCAGATAGAACCATAAATAAGATAGATATCATATTTGTAAAGTTTATCAACTGATAAACACGTAGCACATCATTAAATATCTAACCTGCTCATTGAAGCTACAGCTCTTAAAGCAGGGCCAACCCCTAAGAAAGCAGACCAAATTCTTCCCAAAACTGATTTGGCAAAGTCACCAGATTCTAGTGCACGTTTGGCCTTCGCTTTGGCCTTAGCACTAGTCAAACCTTCCACTGCTTGATCACACTCCTCAGGAGATGCTTCATTTCTTTTCTTAGCAACAAACTCATCCCTACTCTCATCGTCACTTCCAAATTCAGGTTGTTTAGCTGCAGCTGTGGAAGCATTCCGGATGGTTAGTGACATCCATTGGATTTGAGTAGGGGATATGATTCCTAATTGTCCAGTCCAAAGACGTGAAATGGACTCTCTAGAGCATGTTTGCCTAAATTGTCTCATTCCAGTAAAATAGAGCAATTCTTCTTTTGCCACTGATGTTTGATTTCCATATTTTATGGGATTCCGACTACTGTCATTAGGAGTAGTAGAGCTATGTGCATCCAAATCCTTAGAAGCATGACCAAGTACTTGGAAGCTTTGTAGAAAACGAGTATAGAAATTCAGATTATTAGGAACAACCCTCCCCCTTAAAATTGCTCTAGAAGCCATTGAAGAAGCTTTTGTGCTTTAAGAGCAAAAACACATTCACATTTCTTGAGAACCACTTGGTAGACTGATTAGATGTAAAGTCGAAAATGAAGCCAATCAAAATTGTGAAATAAAAAAAATTAATGTCAAGTATATAGTCGCCATAAATTCCACACCGAAAAGGCAACGACTGAACATATAATCATTTATCACGTGATAATTGCTAAATATATAAAATACCATTTTCTTCTGTGATGACAGTAAGAAGACATGAGAGTTATATTTTCCACAGAATACTCGCACTTATAATTTTCCACAGTTCAATTTTTCTTGTAATACAATTGAAACATATAGACAAATTGTATAAGAGCATTAAAGATTAAAGTGAATAATGATGACGACGACAATGATGATACAGACAAAGAAAAACAATAAGAGAATCTAAGTACCACGAATTGTAGAGTTGGGAAACAAAATAGAAAACCCAGGAAAGTGTTGCTGTATATATCTAGGTTTATAATATGCATTGTGTTTGGTATGACTAACAATAATCTGTTAGTCTTTCACTGTACATTCTTCAAGAATATTCACTTCAATGTATAAAAGAAAATACTAGTTATTATCAATTTAATCACTTTTCATGACTCTAACTTGATATCAAAGCTTCTCCATGACTTCTTCTAACAGCACTTTGAATCCAGCTCCCTCTTTTGAATTCCTTTCTCTTCCCCATTCCCATCTATCAACCAATCGCTTTATGTGAAATTGGATTCCTCTAATTATCTCGTCTAGAAAATTAAGATCCCCAACAATGTGATTGCCAATGGCCTGGAAATCTTCTTCGATGAAAATACCTCCCCTCCTTCTGCCTTCCTCCATGAGTCCAATTTTCAGCTGAACCCTGCCTTCACAGTTTGGCAGAGACATGATCGGCTCCTCATGAGTTGGTTGTATGCTTCTATTAATGACTCTCTTCTACCCCAGCTTGTCTGCTGCACTTCAGCCTCTGCAATTTGGCAAGCTCTTGCTTACCTATACTCTTCTACTTCTCTGGCACAAATTACTGAGCTTCATGGCCAGCTTTACAATCTCTCAAATGATGGCTTATTAGCTTCAAAATACATTTAGAAGTTAAATTCAACTTGTAATACCTTAGCGGCTGTTGGTGAGCACGTTTCACCAAAGGATCAGCTCATTTATGTCTTTAGTGGACTTGGCAGGGAGTATAATCCCTTTGTCACCTCCATCACCAATAGGCTGGATGTTCCTAATATTGAAGAAGTTCACAGCCTTCTCCTCAGCTATGATCTTCGTCTCGACAAGCAGAATTTGGCTTCCCTTACGAACTCCGTTCAAGCTAATCTTTCTTCGCTGAATCACGGCCACTCTCTGAAGACGAGTTTCCCACCTCCTCATCCGCAGTCTCAATCTCCTAATACCTACACTGGTTCAACTCCTCAGTACTCTAGCATCCTTGGGAAGCATGCTTCGCCTCCTCTGCAATGGCGCCCTAGGAAACCCAACTCTCATAAACCCAAATGTCAGATTTGCCATAAATTTGGCCATACCACTGTTGTCTGCTATCATCGCCTCAATGCTGCTTTCAAGCCTCCTCCCCGTTCTTTCCTAGTGGCTACCCCTTCACCAGATGGTCCTTCATCTCCATTTATGAATGTTGCTGCTATCCACCCTACATCCTCACCGAACACGTGGCTATTGGATTCGAGTGCCACTCATCACTTCACCCCTCATCAAAGTGACCTTTAGTCCATGGCTTCCTACAACATTTCGGATAATGCCCTTATTCCCAACGGTACGTCTTTTTCTATCTCCAATGTTGGGTCTGCAACCATTGCTTCTGTTAAAAAAGTGCCTTAGAATCTTTTCAAATAAATTGGTTAATTAACTAATTCTTTAGAAATTTTTCTTTTTTTTTATATTTTGATTTCAAATATGGCTTGATTTAAGGCAAATCTTGCTGTTTTTAAATTTGTAACTTCTCTATTAAAGAGGGAAATGCAATCAATAAAAGATCATACTTCCAATCAAAAAATATCACCAGATTGGTATCAGAGCTCTTTTTTCTTGAGGGACCTGAGAGTTGAGAAACCAGAAACACAAAAACCCGCAAATTCAAAAACTCTTGAAAATGGAAACTGAGACAACATTCTCCCTTGCCGCTCCACCAATTTTCGATGGTGAAAACTATCAAGTGTGGGCAATTAGAATGACAGTTCATCTTGAAGCGTTGGATCTTTGGGAAACTTTAGAAGACAATTACGACGTCCCGCAGTTGCCGACGAATCCGACAGTGGCGCAGATGAAGACTCACAAGGAGAGGAAGACGAAAAAATCCAAAGCTAAAGCTTGTCTATTCTCTGCTGTTTCGAGTTCAATATTCACCAGAATTATGAATCTGGAATCAATAAAGGATATTTGGGACTACCTCAAAAAAGAATATCAAGGCAACGAAAGAACCAAAACCATGAAGATGCTCAATCTAATCAGAGAGTTTGAAATGCTAAAAATGAAGGAGACAGAAACCATCAAAGAGTACTCTGACAAATTATTGGGCATAGTTAATAAAGTGAGGTTGCTGGGTAAGGAATTTTCTGATGAAAGAATTGTGCAAAAAATCCTTGTTACTCTGCCTGAAAAGTATGAGTCTAAAATTTACTCACTAGAAGAATCAAAGGATCTATCAAGCATTTCCTTGGTAGAATTAGTGAATGCTTTGAAAGCACAAGAGCATAGACGGTTGATGAGAAAAGAAGAATCTATGGAGGGTGCTTTTCAGGCAAAAACAACAAACACAAAAGGAGGCAGAGACAAGAACTATAACGATAAGAGGACGAACAACAACAACAGAAACAACGTAGAAATCTTTAGACCGTGTCCTCATTGTAAAAAGACTAATCACACACAAAAGAAATGTTGGTGGAGGCTTGATGTCAAGTGCAGAAAATGTGGAAATCTTGATCATGTGGAGCGGATTTGCAGGACTCAACAACATGAAGAAGCAAAAGCAACTATTGAGTTGCAACAAGAAGAAGAACAACTAGAAGAAGAACAACTTTTTGTTGCAACATGCTTCGCTACAAGCAATAGCTCCAGCGACTCTTGGCTCATAGATAGCGGATGCACAAACCACATGACTAATGACCAAAAGCTCTTTAAACAGCTTGATAAAACTATCATTTCCAAAGTGAAAATTGGAAATGGTGATTTTATTTCAGTCAAAGGGAAAGGAACTGTTGCTATAGAAAGCTTAACAGGTTTGAAATACATTAATGATGTTTTATATATGCCTGACATTGACCAAAATTTGCTTAGTGTTGGACAGCTTATTGAAAAAGGTTTCAAGGTCATCTTTGAAGATAAATGGTGTTTGATCAAAGACTCAAAAGGCAAAGATGTGTTCAAAGTAAAAATGAAAACAAAAAACTTTGCTCTAAATCTTATGGAGGAGGAGCAGATGGCTCTCTCAACAATTGTGAGTAATGCAGAATTGTGGCGTAGAAAACTTAGGCATTTTCTTCATATTGGGCTGCTATATATGAAAAATCATGATTTGGTAAAAGGTGTACCATCATTGGAAGAAAAGTTAGCTGATTGTATATCTTGCCAATATGTGAAGCAAGTTAGAAGACCATTTTCTCACACCACTTGGAGACCATCACACAAGCTGCAACTAGTATATACAGATGTTGGAGGATCTCAAAGAATATCATCCTTGAATGGTAGTAGGTACTACATTCTATTTGTTGAGGATCATACCAAATTTTGTTGGATTTACTTTCTGAAATTCAAATATGAGGTTGCTAATGTGTTTAAGAAATATAAAGCATTGGTAGAGAATCAAAGTTGTTGTAGGATGCAGAAGATAAGGTCGGATAACAGAAGAGAATATACAAACAAGTTTTTTGACAAGTTTTGTGAAGAAGTTAGAATTGAACACCAACTCACAGTACATTATACCCCACAGAAGAATGGTGTAAGTGAGAGGAAAAATCGCAGTATTATGAAAATGACAAGTTGTATGCTGCATAAGAAGGAATTTCCAAAAAAGTTGTGGGCCGAGGCTGCAAACACTTCAATTTTCTTGTTGAATAGGCTACCAACAAGAATTCTACAGAAAAAAACTCCATTTGAAGCTTAGTTCGACTGTAAACCAAATTTGCAAAATTTGAAAACATTTGATTGTCGTTGTTTTACTTACGTGCCATAGGTAAAAAGAGACAAACTTGATAAAAAGCTAGAGCCTAGAGTTTTCATTGAGTATAGCAACACATCTAAGACTTATAGAATTTTTCAGCCCCAAAATGGAAAAATTCTGGTAAACAGAAATGTCAAATTCATGAGGGATAATCAATGGAATTGGGAGGAAATTTATGTAGAGCAAGCCAAAGGATTGAAAGTCAAGGGACAGGAGGAGAAAGTCTACTTGTTGAAAAAAGCCTTGTATGGTCTCAAACAGGCTCCGAGGGCTTGGTATAGCAGAATCAATGAATATCTTCAAAATCTTGAGTTTGTTAAAAGCCTAAGTAAAGCCACTTTATGTGTAAAAGAAGCAAATCCATTCACCAAGGCTCTTCCAAAAGCGAGATTTAAAGTCTTAAGAAACAAATTATGTCTCTGCAATTACTAAGGCAAGGAGGAGTGTTGAAAAAATGTCTTATAATCTTTTCAAATAAATTGGTTAATTAACTAAATCTTTAGAAGTTGTTTTTTTTTATATATTTTGATTTCAAATATGGCTTGATTTAAGCCAAATATCTTGCTGTTTTTAAATTTGTGACTTCTCTATTAAAGAGAGAAATGCAATCAATAAAAGATCATGCTTCCAATCAAAAAATATCAACAGCTTCCTCTGTTAACTCTCTTTCTCTCCGCCATGTTTTTCATTCTCCTTTAACTACGAAACCTATCAATGTTCATAGACTCTGTTGCGATAACAACGTCTCTTTGGAATTTCATCCATCTTTCTTTCTTGTTCAGGATCGTCTTTCCTAGATGACCATTCTTCGCGGTAGTGTTCATAATGGCCTCTACTCATTATCTCTAATGGTGTCTTCCTCTCCTGCTGCTCTACTCTGCACTTCATCAGTTTCTCCATTGCAACTTTGGCATTCTCGGATATGTCATCCATCTTTATCCGTTGTTAAATGTGTTCTTTCTGGTTGTAATATTTCCTTTTCGGACAATTCTAGTTTTCCTTGTACTGCTTGCAATTTAAATAAATCGCACTGTCTTCCTTTTTCTAACTCTACTTCTCGTGCTTCATCTCCATTTCAATTCATTCATAGTGATCTCTAGGGGCCTTCTCCCGAACAATCTTGTACTGGTGATCATTATTTCATTTTGTTTATTGATGATTATAGCCGTTTTACTTGGTTGTATTCAATAAAATCAAAGGATCAAGCACTTAACACTTTCATTCATTTCTACACTGATTCTAAACCAGTTTAATATTTCAATCAAATCCATTCGGGGTGGTGAATTCTGTGCCTTCAAATCTTTTCTTCTTTCAAAGGGTATCTTACATCGCATAACGGTAGTGTTCACTCGGGCGGATATCTCCTTTACTATAAACAGAATTTGTCAATTCATGCACTATCCAACTGATCTTTACTGGCAGGCTCTCAAGCGTATTCTTCACTATCTCAGAGGCACTTCCTCCTACTCCTTATCTTTTCAACCTTTGTCTTCTCTAGATATTCGGTGTTTTACTGATGCTGACTGGGCTGCTTGTCCAAATGATCGTCACAGTACAGGTTCCTATTGTATATTCATTGGTGCTAATTTGATTTCATGGTCCTCGGCCAAACAACAAGTTGTCTCTCACTCCAATACAGAGGCATAGTACAGGAGTGTTGCAAATGGTGCCTCTGCAGTTATTTGGCTTCAATCTTTATTGCAAGAACTTAGTCTTCATGGTTCCAAATGTCCAATTATTTACTGTGATAATATAAGTGCAACCTATATGGCTTCCAATCCAGTTCTTCACTCGAAATCGAAGCATATTGAAATTGACTTCCATTTCGTTCGGGACAAAGTGCTTTGTCAAGTGCTGTGTATGGAGTTCACTCCTTCCTCCACTCAATTTCCTAATGGTCTCACAAAACCTTTGTCTATCTCCAAGTTTCATGCTTGTCGTGACAATCTCTCTGTTCTTCGTCCTTGCGATTGAAGGCGGATGTTAGTGTATATATCTAGGTTTATAATATGCATTGTGTTTGGTATGACTAAGAATAATTTGTAAATCTTTATCTGTACATTCTTCCATGATATTCCCTTTAATGTATAAAAGGGAATACTTTCTTCCATGATATTCCCTTCAATGTATAAAAGGGAATACTTGTTATTATCAATTTAATCAACCTTTCATAACTCTAACTTAAAGTAGCGAAGATAAATATATGAATTACAGTGCCGATAAATTTCATGAAAAAAGGCACCCAATTTCAAAATGAAAAATAACATACCAGAAAAAAAAAAAAAGAAACATTCAAAAACAAATGAATGAATTTTCTATTTCCATCTAATCGACTATGTTGTCTGAAGAACTGAAAGGAAAGAGGGAGGGAATAGTCTTCCAACGAGTTAAACACTAAACAAAAATTACTAGAAACAATAGCAGATTAGCAAAATAGCTCCCACAGCCTGAAACTTGAATACACAGTACCCAATCTAAGAGGTCACTGGAAATAACAACCTCAGCTAGCTCAAAGTATGGAAAGAAAAAGAAAATATGATCCGAACAAGATTACAAAGCACACTTATACTTACCCAAATTGCAGAACTCAGAGCCAACGACCAAAACAATAAACAAACTCAGAGAGAGAGAGAGAGCTGAAATATAGGGTCTAAGAAAAGATCGCGGGAGAAGGAAGGGGTTTAGCAGAGGGAGAAGAGAACGGTGCCTCGTTCGGATGTGGCAATGCATTGAAAGAGGTGTACTGCTACGATTCATCTCCACCGTCCGATTGATTGTGATCAAGATTTAGTACCAGATGAGGTTTGATTCATTACATAAACAACTTGTTCCACAAGTCCGATGATGTAATAAGCTATAGAGGCATCATATTCGAATTCAAAAAAATCAAATCACTTTTTTTAATTATTGAATTAATCCATTAATTAACTTAAAAAACTCATAATTAACCATACATATTAGAAATGTTCGTAACATTTCTGATAATTTTGAAATATTTTCACGTTATTGCTTAGGCAAAAAGAAATGTGTTTTTTCATAAAAGCGGTACACAAATTGTACCAAAATTCAACTTCTCTTTAATAGAGTGATAATACATCTCAAATGTTTTACTTTGTGTTAAACTTTAAGACCTAGATAATTTTTCTATAAATGAAAATGTAAATGATTTTACAAACTAAATAAATATCTTTATAAAAATAAATACATTTCGTAACTGTTGATTTCATATTTGATGCAATGTAAATGAGGGTAGAAATATTATTAGAATTATTAAAGTGAAAGTTTTTACAAAATGTGTATTTTGCATTTTCAATCGAGTCGCGGTTGAGGATGCGATCGAATATCTCAATCGAAATGCATCACATATTGCTCCTTGAATTTTCGGTCGAGTCGAGGTCGAGGTCGAATATCTCGACCGAAATGCATCATAGATTGCTCCTTGCATTTTCTTTCAGTCGAGGTCGAGGTTGAGGTCGAGGTCAGATAACTCAACCAAAATGCATTACAAATTGCGTTATAGTTTTTCGCTCGAATCATCGGTCGAGGACGTGGTCAAAAGGTTCGCCCAAAATGCAAAACAGTTGCGAAATTTGGGTAATTGGTCGATGCTGCCCTCGATGGTTCGCATGACTTATTTGACCAACAAGTCTATTTTTAACAAAAAGACTGCTTCTGTCACAACCATCCTTTTATATTTTTTTCAATATTTCTCCTCCTCTCCCAATATGATAACAAACTTTCCACATGGATGACCTGCGTTGGACCACCCTCCTTGGAAATGGGTGATTGTCCATTCAACCTTGCATCCCTGGTAAGTCTCCTTGTGTCTATAAATTGATGGCAGAGGATGGAAAGGCATTAGGAACTTTTCATTTTTACAGAGTGTTGCGCCAGAATGAGTGAGGGTGAGAAAAGTGTCCTGCATTCTCCATCCTGCAAGTGAAGAGTGTTCTGTTCTTCAGTGAGTTGAGTGAGGAAAAGTGGGAGAAAAGGGAAGCTTCTATTTTCCTAGGTGTGCTGCTGCTCTATGTGGGTGTCGTGATTCATGGGAAGGACTTGTTGTGAAGTGACATTTCGGCTAAAGGTACGAAATTGGATGCTTGTGGCCCGTGGAGGCCCTGCATGTAACAACCCAGATTTTCGTAATTCCTTGAAAAATGCGAGAAATTTAAAATTTTCAAAAAACTCCTTTATAAAACGAAATCAGAGTGCGATGCTAAAACCGGATCACTACTATCCCTTTTTTAAACTCGTTGTGAAAATCAAATGAAATGCGGAAGAGTTATAAAAAAATCGTTTATTTCAAACATTGCAGAAACGTAAATCGTTTGAGAAATGGACTTAAACAATTAAATACTGCGTTTGAGATATGAATTCTAACAATTATTACAACTGTTTTCTCTTCTCGCTCTAACCTGGCCAGCCACAATCTCGCTCGTGCAAATCTATCATTGTAACGATCCGATTTTTTAGTAAATCTGTTTAAACGCGTGAAAATTTAAAATTTTATGAAACGGGTCAGAGCGCGCCTAAACCGGACTACTACCAACCATTCGTAAAACTTGTTATAAAATCCAATCAATAATACTTTACGGAAGCGTTATGAAATCATTTGTTTAAACATTTGCGGAAGCGTAAATATTATAAAATCATTAATTTAAAACCTTGCGGAAGCTTAAATCTTTCAAACCATTTAATTACAATTCAGAAAAACTTAATTTAATTTACATTTAAGAGACTTGACTTAATCAAACTATTTCTCTTTTACCCTTTTTATATGTCTAGCCAGCCACGAACTCCCTTGCGCATGCAAATCCATCATCCCTTGCTTTTATCGGCTGCTCATCATTCCGTTACTCCTAGTCTGTGCATTGATTGCGCGTACATTACCTACATCTACACCACAAACAACTGTAAGCCCAAAGGCTTAGTAAGGAAAAATGGTTTAATACAACATGAATGCCACTCTTTAGTCCATTTTGGAATGGGGGCCACCCAAAGCAATCATTTCCTTAGCCATTTACCATTTTATTACTTTACTTTAGGTTGTTCGTTCGTTTCTCGATTTCGAGCTGGAATTGGCGGATTTCCTTTGTGATGAAATAGTGCTCGAATCTAACCTTTTAATTGCAACTAGAACTCCCGTTCCCTACGAGGGAGGGGCTTCAGCTAGTTGCAGACTATACCCGTTATCCATCTGCCCTCCGATTCCCTTTACCATTTTCTTATCCAATTTCTGTGTCAGGCTAAGTTGATGGTACCACAAGAATCTTTAATTATCTTAATGTTTTTACCCATCTTCGTCATTTATTCTCACTCATGTATGTATACGTACCACCCCGTGGAACTCTCTATTAGTCTTTATTAACATGATGCATACTCATACATTCTCAACCTAACATGACGCGCGTGATGCTTGTAACATAACATTTATAATAATCGAAGTGCCCATTGAATAAAGGTAGCTGGAATTAAAAGTGCAATAATAGAATTTAAAGCATATTTAATATGAAAAGTAAAAAACCATAGTTGAATGACACACCCAAGGCAAATGACATCAACGAAACACCCAATCAAGACACTATACAACGAATTTAAACAAGGAAAACATGTTTGAATCAATAGAACACAATATTATTAATTAACATGCTAATTCTTCTAGTTAATTTCCTAGTCCATTTGTACACTTCCTATATTTATTATTCCAAGTGATTGCTCTGATTAGTTATCCTACGTGGTTTACATGCTCGGTAGTTGATTTCGTACTTTTATCTAATTACCTAGTCATGCTTTGTAAGGAACACCAAGAAGACAATAACAAAGAAATTATAGACCTACATCACATAATAAATGAGACCCTTGAGACCTTTAACTCATTCCCTTTTTAACTCATTCTCCTTTCATCTTCTTTATCATTCTATTCTCTAGAAAGTAAAGCATGGTAAAGAAAATTGCAACAAAAGACAATACAATTCTATCACAATAAAAGAGTAACATTCAGAATATAATCAAAGGAAAGACTAACATGCAAATGGTATTGTCACGACCCGAAGACGGGCCTAGCAGAACCGCTAGGTCAGGCGACCCGATTCTCATAGAGAACCCGATCACCTAGCCCAAGGCGTGTGTTTTAGTAGAAGACTTATAAGTATTTAATTCAGCCCAAGATGATATGGGCCTAGGTCCGAGTAGGGATCACGAGAAAATAACGGTGTATAAATTAAAATGAAATCCAAGTACTGTGCAACAAATCCAAAACCAACTGTGTTTAAGGTTTACAGACCAAATGTAAATATCCTCACCAAGTAACGATAAATCGCTCGAATGTAAATAACAGAACACTTCAGCTCCTAATCCTCAGCTGCTCTTGCCTTTACCTGAAGTTTTGGTGGAGGAGTCGTTTGGGATGAGTGACTAACTCAGTAAAGTATAGCTATACTAGGTGCACCTCATGCAAAACTGGTTTTTTCTATATTTTCGAAATCAGGGTTGTGTTTCTCATTTTACCGTACATGGATTTTAATTTGAAATCTCTTATCATATTATAAATCTGGCCCAAGGCCATCGATGTGGCTTTTATCGAAAAACTAGCTCTATACATAGACAGCTATACCTCGTAAAATAGGCCATCATCGTGTTCCAATCTGAAAACGTCATCAGTGAAAAGGGGTGGTCACTCAAGGACTCACCCGCCACTCAGCATAGAAAAGGTGGTCACCCGTCGGCGATAACACCTTATGAGGCAGGAGGAAGTATAAATGACGATGGTCCGTAGATCCAACGCGTCGTACGATCAAATATAACGGATATAGTTGCTCGCTATATGTGGACTTATTTAACAGCTAAGATACCTAGAGGCTTCAAATGACCGAGGGTTGCCGATGAGTAAACTCGGCCGTCCACCCGTCAAATGGAATGGTACTTAGGTTAACTAAGTCTTATCGATTTACAACCGTCTGATCCGTGGAACAAAACCCTAGCCAGGTTTAGGGGTTTTCGACCCTAGGAGACGTCATCACTCTCCCATACTGTTTACGACTTTCAGGGCTTTCGACATGAGGACACGTCACCAATGCCCCGATCTGTTATCGTATGTCAAACAATCAACCTTCACGCAGTAGAAGGTATCAAAGGGGCCATACTGTTTACGACTTTCAGGGCTTTCGACCTGAGGACACGTCACCAATGCCCCGATCTGTTATTGCATGTCAAACAATCAATCTTCACGCAGTAGAAGGTATCAAAGGGGATAGTGAATCCATCCCTCAACATATACACAATAAATTTCAAACTATGTACGGAATTAAACTTGAGAAAACATACTACTAATAAAAACTGACGTGCTGTCGAACAGTCCCCGTCATTTTTTTTCAAGTGTGGTATTCCACAAAATAATTATTTTGAAAACGGGATACGATGCAATATAACGCAAGAGGTATAGAAATCCATACCTTTTTTATGGGCCTTCCTCATATACAAAGGAACATCTACCTCAGGCACCGGCTAAAAATCCACAAACTCGTCTGAGCCTTTAATCAGAGAATGGCAAAATGTGCTCCTCGATTTGAGCTACAGAACTGGGTGTTCTGTTTTCACTCGCAGGAGCCGAAAAATGGCTCGGTTTTGGAGCTCTTGTCGCCACTAGAGTTGGAGAATCGGTGAAATGAAGTTCCTCGGCTCCATCCTCACTGTCCAAAAGCGTCGCCGGCCTGCCATCAGCGATCGACAGCCGTCGTTTGCTCATCGTCGGCTCGGAAGCGCTTGGTCAGAGTTGCTCATCGCACACCCCTACACGGAGCTCGCTGGTCATCACTGCACGGAGCTCGCGCTCGCCGGTTCATCGTCGCTCGCGGTCGCCATCTCTCGCCGTTGCTCGAGCTCTCCCTCTCCTTCGATTTCTCTCGGTTGGGTACAGGGGGGAAGGTTTGGGGGAAGAGGAAAACTATGTTTTTCTCTTCTCCCAAATTCTGGTTTTGATTTTTATTTTTTTTTATTTTTATTTTTTACAACTTAAACCTTGAACTTTGTTACTCCAAAGTCTTTGGCGGGATTTTTCCCTCCCTAATTCTCCCTCTTCATTTTTCAACCTTTCATACCCCTATTTCTCTTATTCCAAATTATTTATTTCCTTTACCCAATAATTTCATAACTTCTTCTCCATTAAAAGTAAATAAATGTATATACAATAATTATATACATTATCCTTTTTATATAGTTCACCCGAATTCTTAATTTAATCGTAACATCATCTAACGATGTTATATCTCCAATTTAATTGTCCAATTTCGCTTCTTTATTGAATTCTTCTTTCGGGAAACTCTAATTTCTCCAACTTTGACCAAGTGACCAATTCTGCATACGTGGACTTGACCAAATGACCAAATTTGCTTACGTGGCCGCTACATGACAATTCAGTCAACTTCTTCAACGCTGTGACCAATTTTCAACGCGAAAAATTTACACGTGGAATTTTTTATTTAAAAATTTGACGGCTTTTACAGGTATCCTGGTTAAATACATGCTCAGGTTTAATTACTTTAGTTAATTGTTCTAGTGATTAATGTGCTCAACCAATTACTTTAGTTAATTTTGCTAGTTTGTTAACATGCTCAACATCTAATTAAGTCAATTACGCTAATCGATTAACGTATTCAGACAATAATTAACGGAAACATATCGAGGACAAGCTAGCAAATAAGAAATTCTTATTCTAGTTGACGGTCTAGTTTATTACTCTAATTACGTGCTCAACTAATTAGTTACTTTCATGCTCAAAGATTAGTTATCTAACATGCTCAACTTAACTAATTACCTTAGTTGGTTAACATATCGCTAACTAATTTAAGCAACTAAACATGCTAGTTAATCAATCTAAACTTGCTGGTTAATTGAACAGGCTAATCGGGTTAATTTAACACGCTAACTATGCTTAAGGGTCAATCAAGTCTAATTATTTATTCTAATTAATTAACATGCTTGAGTTTGCTCTATTTAATTTACATGCTCAATTTCTATATACAATTGTTACTAAACTACGATGAATTGATTAGTTAATTAAACATGTTCATTCTAATTATCACAGTCAATTAAGCATGCTAGAATTACGAGTGTAAGTATTTCTAGTTGACACTATCACTAAACATGCTTAGATTTTATCATTGCAGTAAGTAATTTCCACAGCAAGTAGACTATTGAAATAATAGGGCGAAATCATGGAAACTAATAGTTCATTCGTACTTATCGCATCATTTAACGCTAACATCGTTAATCATTTCATTCATCATTCATCTTTCCTCATCCATCATTCACTATCATTCAACATTTCAATAATTACGGTAAGAAAGGGAATTAGCGGCAACAAAGGGAACATGCAGAGGGATATCATCCAGGGGAATACCAACACAGGGATAACAAAGATCTACATTAAGCTACAACACCTCAACAATTCTACACTATCCACAAGGAAAATAACGGACAGCAAGGAAATCATCACAAGGGAACAAGGATAGTAACCATGAAAACATTACAGAGCATCAAAATATACAAATCACGCACTCTACTCGTGGCGTAGGGCCTCCTCATGGCCAAGACACCCCATAATCCTTACCTATTTGAAGAGACTAAAATTCAGGGACAACTCTCCTTCAGCTCACAATTCCAGCAGCTCCCAACTCCTTCAGCTCCCTCACGCAGCTCACCTCACACACACCACTTACACTTCACTAAACTCTCTCCCTCACTGGACCACTCTCTCTCTCTCAGCTCCCTCTTACTCTTTGGACTTCACTCATGTGGGAAATGGGAATGACTAAAGAGGAAGGAAGGGGGAGGGTTTATTACCTAGAAGAAGGGAAGGGACACCATGATGCCTAAGGGGTAGAGAGAAGGTGGCCAGCTACGGGCATAGGGGACGATTTTCGTCGCCTAGGGTGGGGGAAGGTCGATTCTTGTCGATTTTCTAGGATTTCCTACGATTTTCCATCATTTTCTTTCTATTTTATTTCATAGGTGGGCTCTTTTGGACGAGTGCAGACGCATAGGTCTCGTCCGCAAGGCTAAAATCTCACTAGCCAAATCGTGCTCTCAGACGAGGGATGGCATCCTCATCCAGTCCGTATCGTCCGAAGCTGGTATTCAGACGCGTTTTGGTGTCCACAAAGGGCGTTTGCACGCGTCATAAATTGTTCGTAAATTGGATAGAGGCAAATCGAACGATACCTCCCTTCATCCGTAGTCGTCTGAACTCATCCGAAGGTGTCCAAGATTGGACAGAGTCGATGCGGATGCAACCTTCCTCATCTGCATCGTCCGGAACCTCGTCCGCAAGTGTCCAGGGATTGGGACAGAGGCAATTCGGACGAGGCTACTCCTCGTCCTCACTCATCCGGACTCGTCCGAAAGTCCGCGACAGAGTGCAGTCAGGACGCAGAATCACTTCTTGAGTCGTCCTAACCCCTTCAGTGTGTGTGCAATGTATTTGCAGACGATACATCTCATCTGCAGGAGTCCGAAAATGCCCTGGATAGTGCTTCCTTACGTTTTCCTCACCCAACTCCCATTCCATAACATCCTCCTCGTAAATACACATCACCATTAACGCGTACAATACGCAACACAATATCTCCAAAACTCCAACACTTCGATTACATCACGTATACGGGGAAAACATTACCAGAATATCCTCACGACTTAACGCTCCGAACGTCCCCAGTAATACCCTGATAATTACCCAATTTAAAAATATCGGGGTGTTACAATCGTCCCTGCTTTATTATATGTTTATTATCTGCTTATTATTTGTTCATCCTTTGTACACACACCATAAGTAATATGTGAGCCTAATGGCTCAGTAAGGAAAAGAGTTTAATGAAATTATGAAATGCCTCTCTTTAGTCCTTTTTGGAATGGAGGCCACCCAAACCAATCCTTTCATTACGTTCGTTCGTTCGTTACTAGTACATCAAGCGGGAGGTTAGAGGACCCATATAGGGTGGTATAGTTGATCAGATTAGCCTCCTTGGTGCATACTAGGTCCCATTCCTGTCAAGGTAAGGACTGTGTCTAGCTGCCAGACTAGACCAGACTACCCACCAGCCACCAACTCCCCATTAATTCCATTATGGACTAGCCTCTTGGGTATACTAGTTGCAAGACTACTAGCCTCTTGGGTGCATACTAGTTGCCAGACTATACCCGATTACTCATTCATTTTATCATTCCTTTTATCATTCATTTTTAACATTTTTCTCACTCAAGCATATGAGTACCACCCCATGGCAGTACTCCCTATTGATTTCGATTAGCATGATGCATGATCATAGATTCTCATCCTAACATGATGCATTTTAACGTAATAGTAATAGAAATTGAAGTGCGCATTTAAGTAATTGAAAGCAAACTGTAATTGAAAGCGCATATAAAGAAAGTAAAGCATATAATAGAAGGAAATAACTGCACGCAACAGCAAACAAGTACAATATCGAATTGGAACAACGAATGCATACAATTAAAGGGATGGTATGGTAAACATGCAAGTAATTTATTTAAACAAACATGCTTAGGCAATTAGAAACAGGGACATGCATAGACAACAAATAACAGGAACATGCTTTTAAATTGGAAATTCTTATTCTAGTTGATTAAGTATGCTTTTATTCTAATTAATTAAACATGCAATAATTAATGGTCTAGTTGATTATCCTAATTAATTACATGCTTTTATCCTAGATGATTCAAACATGCTTTTATACTAGTTAGTTATCCTGATTAGTTAACATGCTCAAGATGATTATGTTTACTTTTCTAATTAGTTATCCTAATTTGATTTAGTGAAGTATAATACAATTAACATGAAGAAGGCAAACAATAATACATTACTACAAGAGGAAAGGTAAAAACATCGTAATGGAAACTCTTGTTCATTCATACTTAATTCATTCTTCTTTCATCTTTTCTATTATTCTCGGATAAAATAAAGCATCATTGTAGAAGTTATAATAAATGAAAATGCAGTAAAAGATAATATGCAGACTACTTGATTATAAATAATTTGTTAAACATGCTATAATTAACAATCCAGTTAAGTTAATTAACTAGTTAATAAATTAACCATGCTCGGATAAGTTGGTTATAGTGAATTAGTTGATTAAACATGGCATCGGATAAGTTGGTTATAGTGAAATAGTTGATTAAACATGCCATCAGATAAGTTGGTTTTAGTGAATTAGTTGATTAAACATGACATGACCAAGTTAATTAATATGCTATTATTATTCTAACTAATTACATACTCAAGTTTGTCTACTAGTTAATACTCTAGTTAATTTCTTCTAGTTAATTAGCATGCTCAAGGAAAGATTTACATGAGTCTAGTTAATTAATTATTCTAAATAATTAACATACTCAAGTCTAGTTGATTACTTTAGGTAATTACTCTAGTTAAGTAAATTAACGTGTTTATATTATTCTAATCAATTACATGCTCAATGAAGTACAATTAAATCATCTACCATTATTAGTTATTCATCTACATTACGATAAAGTGAATAGTTAGTTAAACATGCTTAAGTTTAGTTAAGTTTAGATTAACTAATTACTACACATGCTTAGATTTATTAATTAGTTCACATGCTTAAGTTAACTAGTTAACTACGCTAACTAGTTAACTACCCTAATTTATTTGCTTTCGTGTTTTGATTATAAACACCAATTTATTTTGCTAATTAGTTATCCTAGTTATAGTTAATGAACATACTCAAATTAATTATCCTAATTAAACATACTCAACTAAGTGTCACTCTAGTTAGTTTAACATGCTTGGATTCATTATTTAACAACTACTTAATTTACATGCGGATAGCTAACTAATAGAGAGCGTTAACTAACAGCAAGCAAGGAAATAAGCAACCAGAATAAGATTAACATAAGCAAAGGAAATCATAGTTCATTCCTACTCATCTCATCCTCGTATACTTCTCTTCAATATTCTCTATTTCACAGCAAACCATTCAATACTTCACAATAAAACTTATCAACTAAAGCATATCTACATAGTACAAAGCCATAACCAAGGAAATATTTGCAGAGAAATCAATAAAGTAAAGCATTTAGTCATAGAGGAAATATCACAGAGCTAACAACAACAAGGAAAGCACAACAAGTAATCATCCAAGCAAAACTAACACTACTCACGCACACCTACTTGTGGGTAGGGCCACCACTGACCAAGACACACCCAAAACCTTACCCTCTATGAAGACACTAAAAACAGGGACAACAGCACTCCTAGCTCACGGTTCCAACTCCAAGCTGCAATCTGTTTTCTTTAGACCTATTTCCAAGCTGTCAATTGTCTTGGGCATAACTCTGTTGATGTTTCTAATTTGAATATGAAATTTTAATGGTGAAACTCTCTCTGAATGTGATGAAATTGATATATTTTTTATGATGTTTGGATGTATGCTCATGGTTTTGTACGTTGTTATTTGAAGGTTGCTTAATCTATTTTGTGGAAACTATTTTTGGGGAAAATTTTTGATTCGGCCATAACTCTCGTTCCATAGAATTTTTATTCGTGAATTTTGGATTGGATCTTTCTCTTTGGTACTTCTTTAAGCCCTGTAAATTTGGACAACATTGGCTGCCTACCATTTGAATTGTCTATCCATTTGAATTTGAGAAATTTGTTTTTGCCTTAGCCAATTTAGTCCAAGAGTTGAATTGTCTCTTTGCATTTTGGGGCACATAATTTGTCATTAGAGCCTAAGTGGCTTATTGTGCAACTCTATAAGTTTACTTTTGTTGGAAAAATGAACACAAGAAGTGTAACGACCCGATTTTTCATAACCTTTTAAAAATACTTGAAATTTAAAACTTTTTCTTTTCCTTTTATAAAACAATAGCGGAAAATATTTTAAATCGATATCAGAGTTCTTTTCTAAAAACCGAACTGTTAAAATCTTTTTACTTTATCTCATTAGTTAAAATCGTTATAAACAACGGAATACTTTTATTATAAAATCATTTTTCTCATTTTACAACAGAAGACTTTAAATTGTTGCATAGCAGAAGCATTTGAAGAACAATAAATAAATTATTTAATTTACATGTACAAAATTATTTTCTCTTTAATGCCATTAACCTAGCTAGCCACAAGTCTCGCCCGTGCAAATCCTTCATCAACTGCTCCTTAATCTGTTTGTCATTTTCTCTCATGTTTGTACCTACATCGCAAGTCATAAACTATGGGTCTAACGCTCAGTAAGTGATATTACCTAATATGCTACATGCACATGTTGTGCCATTTAAAACCGTATACAGTTTCTCTTTTTGTTCTCTTTCTTTTTATCTTTTATTTTTTTTTTCACATTTATGTACTTTATTTCTGTTTCTGTTTCTGTATCCGTTTCGATATCCGTGATCATACGCATTTTTGTATCCGTTCACGTGTCTGTTTCTATATCTGTATCCATATCTGTATCTATATCCGTTTTATTTATGGAAACTCATTTCCATTTCTGTTTTCGTTTCTATTTCTGTTCCTGTTTCTGTTTCGATATATGTGCTCATACCGTTTTTGTATCCGTTTCCGTTTCTGTTTCCGTATCTGTATCCGTTTATCTTTTTATGTTCTTCTCTTTACTTATCTTTTATTTAATTTTCTTTATTTATCTTTTCTTTTGTTCTTGCGCCGAGCTTGGCCTACCGGTCTACAAGAATCTTCTTCTTTATGTTTTCTTTTGTTTTCGTATTTTTTTAAAAATTGTGATGCATCATACTCGTGAATGCATATAACTTCTAACGTCTAAATAAGGAAACTAATTAAACATCCAACATAGACATGTTATAAAAACAGTAAACAACGAAACATGCTATTTAAAACTGTAAACATCGAAACATGCTATTAATTACTGTAAACAACGAAATATGCTATTAAAACTGTAAACATTGAAACATGCTATTAAATACTGTAAACAACGACAAATGCATCTTATATTCTTGCGATGTAGAGCCCTAAGAACCAAAGCACACACATATTACTTACCTCAATTGCTTAAAGCGTTCACGCTCAAACGTTATATTTTTCTTCCTTCTTTAGTACCTTCACAATCTAATAACGTTTAATCATTAGTCCAATCAATTAATCAACTTATTAATCTCACCGTCTTTTATATTCTAAATCCTTATACGTTATTTACTAAAGTTTCCCAAATGAAACCGCTTCATTAATATAACTCAGCCTAATAAATTAATCTCGATTGATAGCATTTACAAAACTAAGTGTGACACATGACAAGACCAACGTAATTCCATCCATATATTATAGACCCATATATTAACGCCTAATAACAATATCCGAATCAAGTTGTGAAATTACATTAACCTACCAAGTAGAACACAATGACTTAATCCAATTTGTAGATATATTTTAATCCAATTAGTGAACCAAAACCAAACCAATAGATAACCTAATAATACACAACACATAACTGAGCAGTAGTACACAATATCTCCACATTTGGCAACCAATATCATTTCCAGAACCAACAGAGTACAAATTTGCAACAAAATTAAATCCAACATATTCATACTCGAACAATCACCAACAAAGGCATATATCTAAAATATTCTTAAATAAGCTACCATCATACAACCAAGACAACCATACCTAACATGCTTCACAGAAAAATAACAGGTTATCGCAATACATCCAAACGTTCAGGGTATATGTTTTATAATCCATCCAAACAATAATCAACAAGAGCATATTTTAAGGCATTCAACACCAAACTACACAACAAAACCAATTAAAGAACACAACATTTCCAGTATGGTAATATCCTTCCCAATTGATAGAGTACAAATCCAATACAACATCATGTTCATCATTCAAGACAGCAGTTAACGTCACCATCACAATAAGTCAATCATCCAACAAATTCAAGTCTTAGACATCACAGAAGAGCTATCAAACCAAAAGCATACCCGAGACCATAGCTCACAGCCAACACCAAAATGCCACAGGAGCTGCAGAGCCAACCCAATTTGCAGCAGTAGTGCACCCAACAAAACACACTACACCAGTTGAAGCCGTAACAGAGGACAACACACATCAAACAACCTAGCATACAACCATAAGAAGTTCACCACAACATGAAGATCGTTACCCACTTACTTCAACATCTAATGAATCTATATCAAATAGCACCACTAGAAAACCAAACGTTCAAGGGCAATAGAGATGGAGGATTCTTTGTCGATAGAGCATCTGAAATCCAAGGCAACCCGCTGCCATAACCAGAACGCTCCAGCCAACACTCGAACACACTGCCTCCCGTATTTATATACAGATGGCTATGATAGTGGGATCAACAACCATTTAGGTTATCCCGTTATTTCCAGCAACAGATACAAATTTTTCAGATCTTGATCTCCACCAATCTGCCTTCCATGCTAGCACCTTGAGCCGCACATTGTTGTCTTCACCAGAGCAAGAGCCAACGGATCGGTTCGAACCAAACTGCTAGCCGGACCAACTGCATCCCCAGTGAACCGAAGCCCCAGCCCCCCCAGCCCCTACTCTTCATTACGCTAATTGCTACTAATTTCTTCCACCGAATCCAACACGCCGAATTGCCCAATCAACAGAACACCAGGAAGAAGAAATCGAAACAGAAACCTCAAACAATTTACTGGATGTAACTCGACCAAGCTTCACCCGCATCCTACTGACCCTCGCACGAAATGCCCAAGCTTCCAAAACTGTGTTTCCATCCGAGCTAGCATCCACTCCTCACTTGCGAAAGATTTCCTCGCTTGTGAATTAGCATCGGCTGAAGGAGTCACAAATCCCTCAATCGCAAAGCTCTCCTCTACCGTCTCCCTCATTTGTCGCTTTTCTCCTTCTTGACAGATTGGCCACGGGCCAATCAACCTCTCTCTCTCCCCTTTCTTTAATTTCCACACCCAAACCATAACCAACGTGAACCAAACCACAACAACACAAACCGGTTCACTAGCTGAACCGGTTCATCACCCCCAATCATTACATTTCTATTTTTCTTTTAACCCCTTTTAAATTCTTATTTCATTTTAATCTTCAGTTAATTATTTCCTTACATTTTAATTATAACTAATCCCCTAATTATATCTAATTACTTAACCCTAAGTAAAATATAATATATTCAATTAAATTATAAATTAACGATTACATCATTGGTATTACTCCGATAATTGCTCAAATAATCCGATCACTCCCAATTATTCTTATTAAATCCCGTTACGAAAAATCGGGGTATTACAAGAAGTGGTGCTCACAATGCTCTTAACAGGGACACAATTCGAGTCACAAATCTGTCAACCGTGAAAAAGCAAGAAAAGGTTGATTCTAGTTTGCAACACCAACTTGATGAGATTAAGGAAATGTTGCTTAAATTACAACAAAGTCAAGAGGAGCCTTCTAGTGGGCATGTGAGGGGTCCTAGGACTCCTAGAATTAGGAGAAAAATCAGCACATCCATCAAATCAAGAGGCTGAAAGAAAAACTTGTATGATAGGGGTCAAGAAGAAACCAATATGGAAGAGCTTCCAATTCCGAGAAGACGATCTCATGACAAGGATGATTTTAGGCATGTCAATGTCTCTATTCCAGCTTTCAAGGGATTTAACAATGATATTGAGTTTGTGGATTGGTTAGAAAAAATAGAGAAAATCTTTGATTGTTATGAATATTTGGATAAAGTAAAAGTTAGATTGGTTTCATCGAAATTTATGGATTATGCAAGATCTTGGTTGAATAATTTGAAAGCTCAGAGGCTACTTGATGGGGAAGATGAAATTATTACTTGGAGCATGATGAAAAGATTGATGAGAAAAAGATTCGACACCTCTCGGCCAAGGGCTAGGGATATCCATTGCTCAAAGTGCTTGGGGTTTGGGCATTATGCTTCAAAATGTCCAAACCAAAAGAATATTATCATAAAGGAATACTTGGTTGATGAAAGAAGGCAAGATGACTCCTTGGTAGCCAGTAATGAAGAAGAAAAATTGGAAGTAGAGCTTATTTATGCTCACAAAGGGCCTCTATTCATGATGGAGACTCAAGTGGATGAAGAAAAATGTTTCCGAGTAGTTGAGAAAGAGTGTTTACAAGTAAAAATTCTCAAGGATGAACATAAAGAGAATGGAGATAGTTTAATGGTAGCAACTAAGACGGAAGAAACTCCCCCTCAAAAGGAAACACCCAAGGTTGGTCCTAGAGAAAACACACCTCATGGAGGATGGAAAGTCCATTAGGAAAATGGAAAGGTTTTCGTCCTAACCGAAAGGTTTTATGTAAAATGGAAGAAACATGCATAGTGGAGCATGGAGATGAGTTCTTTGCAGCAACCTTTAAAAGAGAAAATTATTTTAAGATGTAACACCCCGATAACGTTTTTCCCGTATACGCGATGTAATCAATAGACGTGATAATTAATATATTACATTGCGTATCAATACGTGTTAAATTGTGACGTGCACTTATGGGGAAATATTTATGGGATCAAAATTAATTAGGAAAATGGGAATGAAAAGCTGTTCTGGATGAATTCAGACGCATGGGGACGAGAAATGTCATCCGCAAACGCATTGAACGTCACCCTGAGTCTTGGAATGGCTCAGGACGTGGTTTCACGTCCTCACTTTGCCTTTGTCATGAAGTTTCGGACGAACCCGGATGAACGCGAACATGGGCGGATGCTGAAGATTTGAATATGTCCAATTCCTAAATAGTTTCGAACGCATGCGGACGCTGTATCCAGATGACTTCCTTCGTCCGAATGGCAAAGTCGGACGGTTGGGGGCGAAAGCGGATACATACGGACGCGGTCATTTTGAATCAATCCAATTTCTGAACAGTTTCGGACGCATGCAGACGCTTGAATGCAAATGCCATTCTATGTCCAAATGGCAGATTCGTACGGGTGCAGACGAAGATGAGGACGCTATCCTTCGTTTGAGTGTGCATTCTGCTTAAGGAATAGGCTAGGACGAATCCTCACGTCTGAAATATCCCAAACCTGCAAATAAATTAGGGTTTAAAATAGAAACCTTTGTCATTTAGCCATTTAAAATGCACTGAGGGAGACACGGAGAGACAAAGCCACGCCTTTCCCCACGTTGACCATGCCATCGCTCTTTGGTAGGTGTACTTATGTCCCTCTCTAGGTAAGACTTTTGGATTGTAAGCCATCCCTTCTCTACATTCTTCCCAGTCCAGCTTTTCTCCCCTACATGAGTGAAGTCTTTGTGCAAGAGCTTCCTGCGAGAAAGAGTGAAAATCCTCTTTGAGCTTGTGAGAGTTCTCTGTGAAAGTGAGTGTCTATAAGTTAGTTCTTCATAAGGGGTAAGGATTGGGTGTGTCTTTGCTAGTGGAGGCTCTACTCACAAGTAGTGTGTGTGAGTGTGTAGTACTAATTCCTTTGTTGAGGTTAACTCCTTTGTTGTTAATTTCCTATATTTACATGACAACAATTACTAACTGAAATGAAATGCTTAACGATAGAAAAGTGATGAATGATGAATGCTTACTGCTGGTAGTACAGAATGATGAATGATATGATAAGCACAAATGAACTAAGAAATTTCCTTGATGATGGTTTTGCTCTATTATTTTATTGTCTTAATTTCTGTCGTGGTAGCTTCCATATATGTTAGTGATAATATTATTCTGCTCTTGTTAGTGTAGAACTCTTCGTGATAATTAGAATTCAATAACCATTAACATGAGCATGTCAAAAAGCATGTCAATAAGCATGTTTAATTAACTAGAACTAAGTTATGCCATGTTTAATTATCGACTAGGTTAATAATTGTAACAATGATCCTTTAAGCAACCCGAGTATGTGTAACTAACTAATTAACAATAACTAAGTTGAGTATGTTTAAAGTAACTAGAATAAAAGTATGTTTAATTAACTAGGATGATAATTGTAATCATTTCTTTAAGTATGTTTAATTAACTAAAATTCTGAGCATGTTTAATTAAGTAGACTATCCCTTGAGCATGTTTAAGTAACGAGAATAACAATTGGAACTAAGTTGTTAACTCTAATGTTTTATTTTCAGATGCATGTTGCCTTTAGTTCTAAGTTTATTACATTATGCTTTGCACGATGCCTTAGTTCTAATTTCTTATATTTGATTCATGTTGTTATCCATGTCTATTTAATGTCGTCATACTCTCGAGAAGCATGCTACATCTGTTTGAATAGTTAGTTGATTTAGGTGTGAAGCATGCTTTAATTGTTGTATAGTTAGTTAACTTACAATCTCAATTCATAGCATGTTCCAATCACTGTTTCTTTTACTGTGGTGTTATGTGAATTCAAGTATGCTATTCATTATGTTAATTCAATGCTACGATTGTTCTCTTTTATGTCTTTTAATTACTGTCATTTATTTATAGGCGTTGTTCAATTATCGTCACTTTTATTTATATGCACTATTCAATTATTGTTATTTACTTTCCTTATATGCGCTATTCAATGATGATTATTGTTATGACATACATGCATCATGATAATATAAACAAATAGGAAGTACCACATTTGGGGTTGGTACTTTTATGCATTACGTGAGGAAAAAAGATTAATGAAAAGAAAAGAGAAAATAGGGAGTAGGAAAAAGACGAGTGTGCGAGTCTAATCATGTAGACTAGACAGGTCTCCTTTCCCTCGTCGGAAACGGGACCAGCTACCATAGGCAGTTAGTATCCGATAGGCGACTCCCCCTCCAAAGGGTTCCCCTATCTCTCGCTCGATGTACGAGTAACGAATAAAAGAACAAAATAAAAGAAAAGATTGATTTGGGGTGGACCCATTCCAAAAGAACTAAAGAGATGCATAACATATTGCATAAACTCATTCCTTATAGGGCCATTAAGCTCACGTCTTACTTGTGGTGTAAGTATATGTATAAGAAAATGATGAACAGATCAAGATGTGAGGGTAAAGGATTTGCATGTGCAGGACTTAAGGCTGGCCAGGCTAAGGGAGTAAAAGAGATAAGGTTTTTGTAAATATAAAACTATAAGTTCATTAATTTCTTTTAAAAGGATTTATGCTTTTACTTATAAATAAAGTTTTCCATTGTACGCTTCCGCTATGATTTAACAAACAATTTTATAACTATGGTTTGCTATCGCTACGTTTGATAAATGATTTTTATAAGTATCGTTTATAACAATTTTCCTAGCGAATATAACAAAAGGGTTAGTAGTGGTCCAGCTTTAGTGACGCACTCTGATTTACTCTAAAGAGGTTTTAATAAGGATTTAGTAGTTTTACAAAAATTTTAAATTTCACGTATTTTTAAAAAGTAATAAAAAGTTGGGTCGTTACATAAGAAGTTAATTATTGGTCAAGAGGAAATTTTTTTTTTGATATTAGAAAGACCTCTCACTATTAAATGTCGAGAAGAGAAAAATCAAGGGAAGCAAAATTGTAATACTCCAAATTTTTTAAATCGAAATTTAATAAGGTTAATCGAAAAGTAATTAGGGGTATTTGAATTTATTGGATAATCATCGGAGTATTACCAATAACGTATTCGTAAGATTTAAGAATTTTTCAAAAATTAAGGTAATTAGGATAAATACTAATTTAATAAAATAAATATTAATTAAATCAGATTATAATATACATATGATTAATTGGGTTAATATTTATAAGTGGGATTTGTTGTTAAATAGCTGAACCGGTTTAGTATTTCCTCATTTCGTCTGGCCTTCGGCCATTTGACAAAATGAGAAAGGGAGAGCATTAAGATTTAAATTGAATAATTGAGGATAAATAAAATGGAATTTAAAATAAAAGAATAAAGAAATTTAATTAAGGAAAAAGGAGGGGAAAGAACCAATTCACGCTGAACTGGTTTGGCTATTGTGAACAAATGGCTTCGGCCATTTGTTCTTGAGGCGAGCCCGAACGCGAATAGACGAGAGAGAGAGCTGGGACTCAATGAGAGAGCGAGAGAGCGATCGAGAAGGAGACCCAGGGAGCGACAGACAGCGAACCTCGGGCTCGACTTGGGCGGCTCCCTGCGACGGCAAACATGCGAGCAATGGAGGTGGCGGTGTCTTGGTGAATGGTGAGCAGCTAGGACTTGCGGGTCTGAATGGTAAAGCGTCAGGTCGTGCGACAGAGGCTCGGCGACGGCCGACTGGCAACAGCAATGGATTGACATTGGCGTTGCGTTCAGCAGAGGAGGAAGGGCGAGGCGTCTGGAGGCAAGGGAGCTAGCGGTTCAAGCTAGATTGGCCGAAGGCCATGGTCCAGCTTATGGTTCGGTTCCCTTCCCTAGTTCTGGCTCCAGGTGAAGTCGACAACATGTTAGGCGTGGGGAACAACCTCTGAAAAGCTGGAAGATTTGAGGCATGTTGTCGGGGCAATGGTTGTTGGCTGGTGTCACACCCCTAAATTTTCGCCGTGCGGAATAGGGCGAATAGGTGTGCTGCGCCGCGATCCCTGATCACGACCAGCCTTCCCCGATGCGCTTGCTCGTTACGAACACAAGAACACCTTACTCGAATGTTGCCTCCTCGCAATGAAACTAGATCTTTACGGGAGCCCCGCCCCCAACCCGCTTTTTCGATTCCAAATCAAAGAACCTAGGATACAATTCTTCCACTCGGATCACCACAACTGCTCAAGGAAGCTAAATCTCGCGCTTAGCTCTCCCCTTCGACTCAATTCTACTCAATTGATCGAATGCCTTGGCTTGGTGTCTCAAGGGTCTTATTTATAGGCAATAAGCAACCCTAATTCAACTATAACTAGGAATCCCAATACAACCAGAACTATAACTAAGAATCCTACTACAACTAGAACTAGTAATCCTTGGGCAATTAGAACTAGGAATCCTTGGGCAATTAGAACTAGGAATCCTAGGGCAACTAGGAATCCTAAAATCCATAATTCCTAATTGGTCCGCTAGGCCCTGCGCCCAGTTGGCGCGCTGGCAACCCAATCTGCTCGTGTGCTGACTGTCCGACGATGCGCCAATTGCCCGTGTTGTGCCCATCCTGCTCAATGGTCTCTCTGCCTGGTGCGCGCGGCCAGTCTGCCTAGTGCGCCTAGCGCACTGTTGCGAGGCTTCCCGGAAGCCTCCTTTCGAGCGCTGCGCCCGTTCAGGCCTCTTGAGAAAGGGGGCGTGACAAACCTCCCCCACTAACTGAAGTCGAAGTCCTCGTCGACTTACCCTCAAAGTAAGCTGTCACCCCTCTTTCTGATTGCTCCAAGTCCTTCTCGACTCGTACCCATCTGCTGATATAGCTCGCTATCCGTTGCGATCTACTTTGCTACCTGTATTTGGCCCTCCTAGCCCGTCGTGGTCTGCTGTCTTGTCGCGGTCCACGGTCTCTACTCATGTGAGACCTCCTTGGCCTGCATTGCCCGCACTCCACTGCGGTCCCTTGTGCTGTGCCGCTACTCGGGCTTGCTCGTACACCCAAATGCTGCCTCGCGCCATCTGACTCATACTTTTGGAAAGGTCAAATCCGCCTCTTGGATTGGCCCATCCGCCCCTCTGTTTAGCCTGTTTGCCTCCGGCGCACTTGTGTGGCTCGCCCTTGGCAACTCCGATGACACCACTTCACCGGATTTCTCTAACACCGCTCGCACTCTCCTCAGCCTCTCCCCCACATTGTCCTGCTCGACGTTGCGTAGTGTCGCCAAGAAAGTCTCCCCTTCCTTCCGCACTCCAGCCTTTGAATGTAGTGAAGATAACATAGTATGCTTGCCCCGATTCTCGCTCCGAACCGTGCACAGTGTGGACTCGTCTTGGATGAAAATCAGCCCAAGGTGGGGCATCACCGTTGCCTTCGCTTGCCTGAAAAAACTCTAACCCCAAGATTAAGTCAAAATCGTCCAACGGAACTATCATCATTGGACTCGGTTGCTGCCATTCGCCTACTCGCAATAAGGGCACCGCAATCCCTTTAATTGGCTGTGCTCTCGAATTGACCGCCTTGATCATGCTCGAGCTCTTGGTCACCTCCAAGCCTAGCTCGCTCGCCTTCTCTTGCGAGATGAAATTGTTGGTTGCACTAGTGTCTATCATAGCATGAACCTTCTCTTTGCTGATATACGCCGCGACATACATTAATCCCCTCGGCATCGCCGCCACTGTGCTGCTTACCGTCAGCACCTTGCTGCTGACTAGGGCATTCACCAACTGAATGGGGTTCATCCGAGGTCCCTCCTCTCTGTCAGAAGTTTCGCTTTGAGCCCTTATAGTGGAAAGTGATAATTTCTTTGTGCAATCCCGTGCAAAGTGTGGCCCACCACATACGAAACACCCATGGATTCTTTCACGTCGGGGTTGATCAAATCCCTTGGCCTTTGAACCCTCGGTCCACTTTCCTCTGTCGTGTCCACCTCTCTGTGATTACTTACTCGCTCGCCCATCATCTTTCCCTCTCTTCCTCTTCGGGGAAGAGTTGGGTTTGAAGTCCACCAACCCTTCAACCGTTGCAATAGCAAATCCCACGTCCTTCACCCCATTGCCTTCGCAATTCCTTTTGAGCCCATGGTTGAAGACCCGCAAGAAAGATGAATAATTTGTCGTCCTCGTGCATATTGCGAATATCCAACAATAAAGAACTGAACTCTCGGACGTAATCGCTCACCAATCCCGTCTGCCGAAGCTTTCTCAAAGCCTCCTTTGCTGCCCACTCAGAGTTGAGAGGAAGAAATCGCTCTTTCAACTCCTTCTTCAAGATCTCACAAGTCACAATCCTCGGCTCCTTGTCTTGACGTTGCCTCCACCACAGTTTTGCGTCGCCCGCCAAGTACATGCTAAAGATCATAACTTTATCTTTCTCCTCCACTCCGGTTGCCTAGAAATACTACTCTATGTCCCACAGGAAGTTCTCTAACTCCTTAGCATTCCGATTGCCGCTGTATGGCATTGGTTCCGGAACCTTCAATTTGGTAGTCGTCGCGCCTTGCCTCCTCGCTGTGTTGCCCGATACCGCTGCTGCTGCCACTGACTCGCTCAGCCGTGCCAGTGCTTCACTCGTCGAAGTCTTGTAGGCTTTGAACTCCTTCTTTAGGGAGATGAGTTGGAGACGTAATGCCTTCTCATCGCCTGCCTCCGTGACTCCCGTGAACTCCTCTAGACAAGAAAGTCTCACACTTACCTCGTCCTCCATCGCGATTTACCTCCTCGTAAACCGGTTGAAAAACTCCTTGAATAGTGATTTTTGAGTGCCTCTTGAAGTCAACCCTCAACTACGCTTGAAAGTTGTCGCCTTTTTCCCGGATACCAGCTTCAAACTCCTCTCTGAAGGTGCGTATACCGTTCTCTTGATGCCAAGTCTTCAAACTCCTCTTTGAAACCACGGATCAAGAAAGAAATCGAGCAACCTTTGTTCTGACACCGAATCTCGATGCTAACCTTAAGTCCCACTCAAAAGTTGTCACCTTTATTCGGATAGCAACTTCAAACTCCTCTCTGAAGATGCGTAGCCTTGCTCCAATACCAACTTCCAACTACTCTTTGAAGTTGCGTATGCCCGTAGCCTTGCTCTGATACCAACTGTCACACCCCTAAATTTTCGCCATGCGGAATAGGGCGAATAGGTGTGTGGCGGTGCGATCCCCGATCACGACCAGCCTTCCCCGATGCGCTTGCTCATTACGAACACAAGAACACCTTCCTTGAACGTTGCCTCCTCGCGATGAAACTAGATCTTTACGGGAGCCCCGCCCCCAACCCGCTCTTTCGATTCCAAATCAAAGAACCTAGGATACAATTCTTCCACTCGGATCACCACAACTGCTCAAGGAAGCTAAACCTCGCGCTTAGCTCTCCCCTTCAACTCAATTCTACTCAATTGATCGAATGTCTTGGCTTGGTGTCTCAAGGGTCTTATTTATAGGCAATAAGCAACCCTAATTCAATTATAACTAGGAATCCTAAAACAACCAGAACTATAACTAGGAATCCTACTACAACTAGAAGTAATCCTTGGGCAACTAGAACTAGGAATCCTTGAGCAATTAGAACTAGGAATCCTAGGGCAACTAGGAATCCTAAAATCCATAAATTCCCAATTGGTCCGCTAGGCCCTGTGCCCAGTTGGGGCGCTGACGGCCCAGTCTGCTCGTATGCTAACTGTCCGACGATGCGCCAATTGCCCCTGTTGTGCCCATCCTGCTCGATGGTCTCTCTACCTGGCGCGCGCGGTGTGCGCGACCAGTCTGCCTAGTGCACCTAGCGCATTGTTGTGAGGCTTCCCAGAAGCCTCCTTTCGGGCGCTGCGCCCGTTCAGGCCTCTTGAGAAAGGGGGCGTGACAGTTGGAGATTAAAGACGGTGAAAGAGGAAATTCTCGGGTGTGCTGAGTTGTGAGGGAGTGAGAGCTGTGAAGCAGGAAGCTCTCTGGTGTTGGGGTCCGAGAGTTTCTGTGGAGGGATTGGAGTTACAGCCCTCGGTTTCTAGCTGCTGCACATCGACTGGTGAGGTTTCGAGGATGGTTGATGCAGCTCTCGAAGGTGCATCATGTAAAAGAATCTTTTTCTACCTATTGTTGAAATTGTTTGAGTAATTATTGTTGGGTGTTACTTTTCTGTATATTCTGCTGGTGGCTGTTGTGGTTTTCTGGACGTTGGTATTGATAAATAATGCCTCTATCGATGGATAATTACTCTTTGTAGTTGGATTTATTTCTTTGTTGATTGGATTTTCTGGATGCTGGTTATGGTAGTTTGCTAGCGAGATATTGGATAATGCCTCTGTTGGGTTGTTAATCTATCGTTGGATTTATGCTCTGAGTACTGCTCTCCTTGTTGAGCGTATGGATTATTTGCTTTTGGTTTTGAATGGATTTCTATTAAACGTGATATGCGATGTTGGTTGGTATTCTGAAAAGCATGAACATGTTATAAATTAGTCATTACTGCAGATTACACTCTATTAATGGATGAATATGAGTACTCTGTTAGTGGTAATGAAGGGTATGTTGGTTAAGCTAGAATTGAGTAAAAGCGTGAATGAATCGTAGGAGTGGGAAATGTTAATTTGATGATCTAAATCAAATGGTTGGATGATTGTTGCTCTAAATTCTATGCTCAACGTTAAAATTTATGAAGTTGTAATCATTAATGATAGACATTTTGATTATGAAGGTGTTGACAAAGGAAGGAGGATAACTCTTAAATGCTAGTACGCGATAAATACTTGAGATAAGGAACTTGGGTATGTCTTGGTCATTTGGAAGCCCTACACCGTAAGTAAAGTACGTGGGTTATGCGTTTAGTGTAAATTCCTTGTGCTATATTGTGACTGCTAGTTAGATAAGTTGATTAAAGTGACACTGTTGTTAGTGGCTAATAGTCTCTTGAATAATTTACTGTCGTTGTTCCCTTGTTGACTTCCTCACTGTTGTTATTTTCCTGTTGGTAGTGTAGCTTGCTTGATACCCTGTAGATATTACTTCTGTAATAGCTTGTTCTTGTTGTTAGTCTTATTTAATTCTGTTATACATGTTTCGCTTGATAGACTTATGATGAATGATTAAAAGAGTTAGTGACCTAAAAAGTATGAAAGAATGATGTTGAAAGCTAGACCTTCGAGTATGAACCTACTTTTATAGTTCACAATTTCACTTATTATGTAACGACCCGATTTTATTTAATTTAAAATCGCGTGAAATTTAAAACTTTTTCTTTTATGAAATCAGAGTATCCTTTTTCTATAAAAACCCAAGCGTTAAAACTCTTTACTTAAAACATTTATTAATTTCAGAAGAAGTAATAAACATCCTTTTTATAAAACGCAGCGGAATTTAAAACAAAACATTAAAGAATATTAAATAATTTATAAACCATTTTACAAACCATTTCCTTTTAAAATTCTTTAGCCCAGCCAGCCACAAGATCTACCCGTGCAAATCCTTTATCAACTGTCTTTGACCTGTTCTTCTGCTTCTCGTACGCACCTACATCACAAGATCTAATGCATATGATGCATGATCACACGATGCATTATAGAAGAGAGTCATATCTCTTCTGGAGATCAGAGTGGAATACTCCCAGGGTCATGTGGCTGAACAATTTCACTCCGATGGGGAGATATATCCATCGAAGGTGTTCCACATGCCCGTATCCTCACTTTTATTAAAGACGTTGGAGATTTTAGAACGGGGTAAAAGTGAACCCAGCTTTCACGTAACCAACTCTAAACCTACCACTCCCTACATGGGAGGAATACTATCGTATGGAAGTGTCACTGATCTCCCGAACCCCCACACACCTATTTACATATATTTTAGGATGACATACAATATGTTTGTGCCTAAATACAGTCCTATATAATAAAAACCTATATGATAAAAGTGTATAATAAACATATCATTAAAAGAACACACAGCAGGCAAATCCTAATTCTTGCGATGTAGGGTCCAAAGACCAAAACTCAGTAAGTATCAACTTACCTGGTTCCGCAGGCGGTTAGCACTCCAAGATAGTCTTCACAATACCTTCCAAACCAAATAATACTTATAATCAATAATCATCTTCCATTATCCTCAATATAATCCAAGGCATCATTCCCTATTATCCAAACAACGATTAAAACCAAAGAATAGAATTTACATGAATGGATCCACGCTTCCTCAACTTATCCATTTGCACCTATTTAATCAAGTACAACCATCCACAACATGCATACTTTAATCCAACTCCCTCTCTAAACCAAAATAGCATAACATGCGTTCATTAATCTTAACAATATATCCAACTCAAATAAACATTCCAACATAACGTAACTCTTCTGTTCAACAATCCATAATAGATTGAAAACATTTATCCTAACACTCCTCACCAAGATCCATCAACGGGGAACCATTTCAAAACATAAACCCAGTACCTCAACATTGACATTAGCATGACCAAAACTAAGCTACAATTAACCAGAGATTCAAAACAACTTAAAATGTTTGAACAGTTTATGACTTCTCCATAATATTAACAATCAAAACATAAACCAATTCCCACTTGACCAATTGCAAAACATAAACATCCAGAGTATAAATCCACATGGACATTAGTGAACTAGTCTACTCATCCTTAATAGTTATCACCAACAGAATAATGCATACAGAGGACTAATTCCAACCATTAGAGCCATTAACAATCAACAATCTTCCATACGTGATAATCAAACCCAACTAAATCCCAGCAATAATCACAAGAGAGAATCATATCCCATGTTTAGTGCATACTTATGAGTCATAATTAAACAGAGCAATACCTAAACAATTAACATATTCCAACATGGAGAGCATGTCATCCAACATACCCATAATTCACAACAATAACCATCCAGAGGTCATTTCCATATATTTCAACTTCTAATAAATCCATAATAAACAACCATGAACCCAGCATCCATAAACAATAGAGAAGTGATTCGTCTTACCAAAAGAGCAACCGAGGGAAAACAACTCCAGCTTTCAATCACCAGAGAACTCACAGCTCCTCCACTGCCATTCTTCCCACATTGAACTCACGCCACGGAAGCACCCATTCAACGGCAGTGTCCATCACCAAAACCGAGTTCGGATCCACAGGCCAGGAGACACAATGGCAGCAAGGGCTATCAACCGTCGTCTCAGTTGAACCTACGGAAATTGCCACAACCCCTGTCGTTTTTCAGCCGATTCAATACACAACCAACAAAGGATGAATCAACTACGACTTACCTCAACCGAAACTTCTCCACAATGAGCGCACGGGTTCGGTCGTCACCCGCAATTTCGCTCGGCAGCATGGGTCTTCCTCCGACGCCAACCCCGCGATTTACACCGTCTATCGCGCCGACGCTTGTTGCACGTCGGACCGCGCCTCACCGTCGCGTAGAAGTCTGTTTGCAAGCTCTCCCGTCGTCGCTCTTTCACTCACCCTCTCGATCTAAACGGAAATGAGGGGAAGAAAGCCCTTTTTCCCCTTTCTAGAATTTCCCCTTTCACTTTAAATCATTTTCTTCACTTATCATTCTTTTATTTAATCCATTTTCTCTATCTTATAATTAATTCCCCTTATTCAATTAACCTCTCTTTATTTTAATCATTCCCTCTTGTCTTGTTTCACTTGCCGCCACTTCCTCTACTTTCCCCCCCTTCTTTTTCCATCATTCTAATCATTTCTTCTATTATTTATAATATTTGCTTCTTCTTTTAATTCCCTCTTATGCGGACGCATTTTCCCATTACCTTTTCCTTCTTCATTTAATCCCAACTTTATTCATTTTCCTTCTTCGTAACGATTTTAACTTCCCACTTATTCAAAATATCTATTAAAAATTCAATTTAAATTTTTTAATTTTATTTTCTAAATTAATTTTAATTTTTTAAACCTTCAATAATTTCTTTTAAATTATAACTTAATAGTTATATCATTAGTAATACCCCAATAAATATCTAATTAATCCAAATATTTTCAATTACTTTCCAATTATCCTTATTAAATTCTGATATAAAAAGTAGTGGCATTACATATTATAATATTCTGTAGAAATTAGTTTAACCCCCTACATATAGTTTCTGCTTCCACGCACGAATATAATTTTGTTATGTATGTCCTTGTTTGTTTAATTGTTAATAACCCCTGAGTATTATAACCAAATCATTTAATCAAAGCATGTAAACTACTTAATCTATATTTGTAATTTTTCGAGCATGTAAATCAATTAGTTGTTTGACTTCTCTAATTCCAGCATGTTTAATTGTTAATTAGTATTGTATGAGCATGTCTAAATTAGTCAAAGTGAACATGATAACTTGATCAGAGCAAGTAACTGAATTAGAATTAAGAATCGAGCATGAAATTGGCTAAGCATGGAAATCGATTAATAATTATTAGATTAATATATCGTAATCTTCCTTCAAGCATGTTAATCATTACTTAAGTAAATCAATTTGCTAACTATGTCAATTAATTAGCATGTTAACTCAGCTAGGTCTAGTAAGTTTTTACGTTAATTAATATTGATTGCATGAGTATGTTAATTCATTTAAGTATGTTCTAGCATGTTAATTTATCGGAGTAGATAAGTAGACTTGAACATGTTAATTGACTAAAGTAGTGTTATAACTTGAGCATGTAAATTACTAATTAATTTAGTTAAGTGAATCTATTGAGCATGTTGGCAAATTAGCTAATCTAAGCATGTAAATAAGCATAATAATTAACTAGTCGTTTAAACACTGAGCATGATAACGACTTAGTCTTGTAGGATCGATATACGGCTATAGAGAGGGGGGTGAATATAGCGTATTAACTTTTTTGTGCGATATTTTAATCTCTAATAACCCTAAGTGATTTAATGCATATAATTAAAATAGAGTAAATGACAAATCAACCATCGTGGTTTGAGGTCAATGACAAGTCAACCACTATGGTATTTTTTTTAACAAATTAACCACTCACGTATGTTAAAATAACAAATCCAACATCACGTAGACGTTTAACGTTAAAATGCCAACGTCCAAACGCCGGAACGACCCGCTCCGGTGTTTTGAAAGATTTAGAACGCCCAACGCGGGGCATTCTGAATTTCTGAAGAATTTAGAACGCCCAACGTGGGGCGTTCTGAATTTTTGAAGAATTCAGAACAATTTCGTGGTGTCTCATCTTCGCAGTCTGTCCATTTCTGTTTTTAGACACAGCGAATTTCGCGGTCTTTTATGGCTAGAGACTGCGAGAAATCACAGTCCCTGGAGCAAAGGACCGCGAAATTCGCGATTCCTTGAGCAATTAGGGACCGTAAAATTCACGGTCCCTGGAGCAATGAGGGACCGCAAATTTCCCGATCCTTGGAGAAACCAGGGACCTCAAAAATCTCGGTTCCTCGCTATCCCTTGAGCAACTAGGGACCGTAAAATTCGCGGTCCCTGGAGAGAGAGAGAGAGGGCCTCTCAAAAGTAAGAGAGAGAGAAGCTCTCTCTCTCTCTCTCTCTTACTTTTGAGAGGCCGCATCTCTCTCTCTCTCTCTCCAGGAACCGCAAATTTTGCGGTCCTTCGTTGCTTTAGGGATCGCGATTTTCGCGGTCCCTGGTTTGTTCATGGACCGTGAAATTCGCTGTCCCTCGTTGCTCCAGGGACCGTGAAATTCGCGGTCCCTCGTTGCTCCAGGGACCGCAAATTTTGCAGTCTCTCGTTGCTCCAGGGATCGCGAATTTTGCGGTCCCTAGTTGCTCAAGGGATCGCGAATTTCGCGATCCCTTCCTCTAGGGACTGCGATTTCTCGCAGTCTCTAGCCATAAGAGACTGCGAAATTCACTGTGTCTAAAAACAGAAATGGACAGACTGCGAAGATGAGACGCCGCGAAATCGTTCTGAATTCTTTAGAAATTCAGAACGCCCTGCATTGGGCGTTCTAAATTCTTCAGAAATTCAGAACGCCCCGTGTTGGGTGTTCTGAATTCTTCAAAACGTCGGAGCGTGTCGTTCTGGCAGTCGGACGTTGGCATTTTAACGTTAAACGTTTACGTGATGTTGGATTTGTTATTTTAACATACGTGAGTGGTTAATTTGTTAAAAAAAATACCATAGTGGTTAACTTTTCATTAACCTCAAACCACGATGGTTGATTTGTCATTTACCCATTAAAATATCAATAACAAATATATGCAATAATATAAAGAGTAAGGGATAGAGAGAGTGCACACAATATTTGTTTACGCAGTTCGGCAAACTCACCTACGTCTGCTGTAACGACCCGACTTTTTAAATCCTTTTAAAAATACGTGAAATTTAAAATTTTGAAAATCTTTTTCAGAGTGCGCCTTAAAGTCGGACGCTACCAAACCTTTTCGTTAAATTCGTTGTATAAAATTCTTTAATTAATAAATATGCGGAAGCGTAAATAAATTTTTCTTTGAAACTTAGCGGAAGCGTAAATGATTTGTTTAAAACAAATAATAACAATTAATAAAATATTACTTTAAAATTACAGCTCTTTCCTCTTTACTTTAATTTGCCAACCAGCTGCAAGTTTCGCCCATGCAAATCCTTCATCAGCTGCTCTTACACATGTTCGTCATTTTTCCTACATCGCAAGTCGTAAGTTATGAGCCTAATGCCCAGTAAGTGATAATACCTATCATGCTACTATATGCTCAAGTTGTACATTTTTAAATCATCGTTTCTCTTCTTTTTCTCATCTTCTTATCTTTTACGTCTTAACCATCGTTCTTGTCAATCCATTACATTTAATTCGTCATTGTTATCTTTTCGTCTTATTTGTCATTTCGTCATTTACGTTTTATTCATCGTTTTCATCTTTTTCATCGTTTTCGTCTTTTACGTTTTATTCATCATTTTCATCTTTTACCTCCGATATAGCAGCGATGGCATAATCCGAAAGCTTACTAATCATTGGTCGTTATGTCCTGGCATAATCCAAGGACCTTTGCAACCTCGCGTCATATTGTTGCCTTTTTCTTTTTCTTTTTCTTTCACTTATTTATAGCTTATTATTCGTTTATTATTTGATTCGTTATCGTTCGTTCTTTCTCGTTGTCTTCATACGTTTAATACTTTTTATGTCTTAGGATTCGTCTGTTATTCGTATCGTTTCGTTTGTTGTTCATGAATGCATACAAATTTCTGAAAACGTAAATAAACATTGAAACGTACTGTAAAAGCAGTAAACAATAAAACGTGCATTTAAGTACTATAAACAACGAA
>CM039471.1:29908094-29968269 GCA_022433065.1 Begonia loranthoides | reverse complement strand
TCACTTCAATTGTCTTTATTAAATTCTATATAAAAGTTCGGGGTATTACATCTGCGCTCCAAGTTCCACTTGGAGATACACTAAGCAATTTGGCTTATGGGTGCCAATAACACCATTTACAAATTGACTATTAAACGGGGTATCACCTTTGACTAATTATAAGGTCGTCAACCTTTGACTCTTATGGGGCGTCACCTTTAATTTGACTATTGCGGGGCGTCACCCAATGATTGAACTTACTAGCATTCAATCTAGTCTAAGAGTGTTTCGGGTTGTCACCATCGTGTGATGTATTCTTAGGGAATCACTCTTTACAATTTAACACAAGATAATGAATCGAAAATTAAAGCGCAATCTAACTAATCTGAATTCTCTCGAATATAACTCACAAATTTATGTGTTGGGGAGAATTGGATTTATAATACTAATAGCTCACAGTGATTGAATCGTGTATAAATATGGGCAGGGCTTTGCCACAATTCTTGGTTCGTTGTGGAGAGCTTGGAGTGAACTTGTATTTATATTTATAGACTTTGAGTTTTCGGACGACCTTAATTTGTTTTCGGACGTTCGCATGTAGCCGTTGGAAAATAGCCGTTGAAATCCGTTTGTTGAAAATCTGTCTGTTGGCAAAATCTGGAGTTTTCGGATGCGTTACTGCGTCCAGACTGTCATCCTCATCGTCCGAAATCTCTGGATTGCACTGTGATAGAATTGACTCTGAACTTTAGGTGACAGATTTGACCTTGAACTTTTGATGACAAATTTAACCCTGAACTTTTAGTTGGATTAGACAATTTTCGGACGACTCTCCCCTCGTCCGTGCTCGTCTGAAAAGTCTGGAAACCAGTTTTGGGACTCTCTCCTCGTCCGTGATCCATCAAGCCTCACTCCAAAATAAACCATGAACTATATACTAAGTCCCAAAATGATATGCTACACTACATGAACTAAAATAAACTTGTTAGCACATTAATAATACCCATTTTGACGGTATTTTCAATAAATACGGATATAAATATTATTATAAAAATGATAAGAATAGTATTCGACAAATACAAAATATAACACAAAATACAACTTATTGATTTATTAAATTAATCACCATTTTAGTCATCATCAAAATAAAACTTAGCCCAACAAAAAGACTAACAATCTCTCACTTTTTGATGATGACTAAATCCAATAAGTTGTTTACCCTAAAACGAAGCATTTGCATATAGATATTGCATATTAGATTTTTCTAATTTAGTTATGTAATTTATCAACCCATTAATTCAAGCAACATGCTATTAAACTCTCCCTAAAATATATCACAACTTATACATCATTCTCCCTCTTTTTGTCATAATCAAAAAATAATTTTAGGGGAGGGGAGTCCAAACACAATCAAGAAATGTTATCAAAATAAGATTATCAAAAGATCCGTCTAAGAAATTCTTCCCCTTGAACATTAACAACATGAATAAATTTAGGGAATTTGTATTAGAATCCAAAGACAATCTCAACAATATTTTCAACAATTGATTCTACCAAAAACAAATTTCTCCCCCTTAATCAAAGAATCTATCACAAATCAAACAAGGGTGGGAATCAAACATTAACATTCAATTCTAAGTTGTGATTAAAAAAATACCAAATGAAGAGCCCACAATAAAGACATACAATAGAAGAGTTCTAACAAGAAATATTCTTCCTCTTTGTCATTAAGCAGATAAACTAAGTTGAGGGATACTAACATTAAAGTTCAATAAGTGGTCAAAGATAAGATACCAATTTAAGCAACCACAACCACAATTCAATCAAAAATATCACCACTCTTGTCATTAAACATACATACACATTTGAGGGAATTATGCATTTTGATTTCAATTCATTGATATCAAAAAAAAAAAAAGGAATTCAAGAGATAAGATATGAAGTATAGGAACTACAATCCACTTCAGCAATTATTCCCAAAATAAATCTCCCCCTTAGTCAAAGAATCTTTCAAATAAGCAAACCATGGAGGGACATAGACATTCAATTTCAATTTGTGATATAAAACATGATACCAATTTGAAAAACCACCACAAGTAAATATTCAATAAAAAATAGGCTCTCCTTTTTGTCATAAAGCTTGAACATATGTGAGGGATAGTCTAAGCATTACAATCCAAGTAATAGACACCAAAAAAATGAGATGCAAGAAATCGATACCTAATGTAGGAACTAAAAGCCATTTTAAGATCCAAAAAATAGATATCAATTTAAGACTATCAATAGTAAACCAATTTTAATTTTCTAACATGATACTAAATGAAGGAATAAGAAACCATTTAAAGATCAAGAATTGAAAACAAAGTTTCAATTTCTAAAAGTGATACCAATTTAAGAGTTAAGAAATTAATAAAAGATAACAATTGATAATTCACAATTGGATGCAATACAAGTTTTTCAAGGGTTAATATCAATTGTAAATTCAAAGTTAAAATCAAATCAATTTCACATAGTATGATATCAATTGTAAATTCAAAATGAAATTTCTAAAAGAGATATCAAGGTTTAAAATCAAAATCAATTCAAATATCTCTCCCCCTATGTTATTCACAACAACAAACAATTGTGGATATATTCCAATTTGAAAACTTTGCTCTCCCCCTTAGAGCAACAATAAAACCAATTTAAACATTTCTCTCCCACTATATAAATATCACCAAGCAAATAGGAGAGATTTTAAAAATAAGAGAACTATCCAAGTAGAAACAAAAATATATACCAATTGAAAACCAATCTATGGATGAATTCAAATTTTAAAACACAATAAATTTTTCTCCCCCTATCATTTTGCACAAAACCAAATAGTCTTTATAAGATTATACAAATTGTAGATTAACATAATTTCATTGATACCAAATCAAACTAATTTTATGAATGATACTAATTGAAAGAAAATAGGTCCAATGATATCAATTGTTGGAATTCAACCTAAAAACAAAGATTGATATCAATTTAACGATTTCAAAGCATAGAGAAATTGATGATACCAATTGAAGAAATGAAATCCAATTTCAAAGATACTAATTGGTATACTCTATATTTCAAAGATATTCAAGTTAAGAAACATTCCTCTCCCCCTAACTCATTGCATACAATCAAAACATTGGGGATGGAAATTCAAGATAGATACCAATTGTAAAAGTTTTTTAAAAAATAATTATTGATATCAATTAAGAGATTTCAAACCAAAGATAAAAACTATAGATATCAATTTTATAAGTTAACTACAAACTCTTTCCCTTTTAAAAACAATGAGTTAAAAAAAAATTGGGAGAAACTAAGAATATCAAAAACAAAATCAATTTTGTGTTCTCCCCCTAAATCCAATAACAATATTCAATCTATGAAGAATTCACAAATAAAAACAAATTAATTGTATGTAAAACATTTATCTCCTTTTTTTTAAATAGCTAAATGTAATTCAAATTCAAAGAGAATTATCAAGGTTTAATCTAGTTGAAGCATAAACAACAAGATTAGAGACAATACAACCAATTATCTTTTAAAATTAACTCTACCATTTTATCACTAAAGCAACATCGAATCAAGGAAGTATTCTAAGATCTAACAAGAACAATTATTGATATCAATTGAGTGATTTCAAATCAATGGAGAATATTGATATCAATTTGAAGAACAACTACAAAACTTCTTCCCCTTTATAAATCCCGAAACCAAAAACATTTGGGGAAACAAAGTTATCAAACAAAACAATAAGAAATTCTTCCTCTAAACACTCAGAATGAAATCAATAGGGAATATCAAAGTTTAAAGCAAAAGCATTTATTGATATCAAACAATTTTACTTTCTCCCCCAAAATCAATTAACAAAATTCAATCTATGGGGAAATATATATTTAAAAACAAATTAATTTTCTTTAAAACAATTATCTCCCCCTTCATCATAAAACAAATCAATTTTATAGAGAAATATCAAAGTTTTAGCCAACAAGCGGAAACAAGATACCAATTATTTCTTAATAACTAACTCTTTCCTTTTATCAATTGTTAATTTTAGTCCAAGGGAGAAATACAAATTTCAAATTCAAGAATATCAATTGAAGATTTACATCCAATTCAAAACAATATTTGAAATCTAGAAATCAAATTGTTAGAATACAATCTTCAATCATCAAAATGAAAACACTATGAATCATGCTCCAAGAGATCACAATTCATTAAGCGAATAGAGATTCATTCTTATGATGTTAAAAATCTAAGCCATTAATGAATCCATAATTAAGATAGATCCCCAAAGAAAATCTAATAGATGGACTAATAGATTTTAGGATCAAGGATACTATTGGGGTAAAATTGAATTTCATTCTCAAATAATAATTGTTGAAAAGAGATCTCAAGTAAAATAGATCATTTCATTTTCTCCCCTAATTAAATAACCAAACTTTAAATTGTCCAAGGTTTTGAAACAATTATGTCTATACAAATATCTATCCCCTTTCTAAGTCAAAAATCAATTCAAATGAGAATTATCAAAGTTTATGCATAAACGGAAGCACAATCATCAAAGTTAAAATTTAACAATTTTAAAACAAGTCAATGATTTAAATCAATTCTCAACAATTATATTTTCTCCCCCTATTTCATTATCCAAATTCAATTCAAGGGAGAAATACACCAAAAACAACAAAATTAAACATCCAACAATCTATCAAAGATGCACAATTTAGAATCCTATAATTGGAACTAAATCATCAAAATACAGGTGGAATTAAGAAGGTAAATTTCAACCTATATATACAAAAATATCAATGTTAACAATGAATCCTAGAAATTCAAGCAATAATATACAATTTAATTTTTAGAAACCTATTGAATAAATAATCAAATTTACGTCATGCAATGTCTATCAATTCAATTCAAATCAAGAATGAACACATGTGTAATCCAATACAATTTAATCCATTCACTTCAAACCAAGTCAAAACACAAATAAGTCTAATCAAGTGTTGTGTACCTCCATTGCATTCTATTCCATTTTTACCGCATTTGGAGGCATATCTTTGAAGCTTCTCCCTTGTGTTGGATATTCAAGTATCCATTCTTCTTTTAAGCTTCTTGGGAGAATCTCCAACCTACAAAACAAATCAAATCGATTTCTTTGGTAGGCAAACCTTTTTGGGTCCATTGGTTAGAGGCTTGGTTTCTTTAGGAACCCATACAAGTTTAGAATTTAAATTCAAAGGATGGAAAAATTTAGAATCACTATTTGATTGCACATTGGCATTTAATTTTAATGGACAAAAAAAAGATTTGTGTCCTACACAATTGCAAGAATTACAAATAGATGAGCTAACAAATAGATTTGTGTCATTCTTTTTCTTTGCAAAGAGTTCATATCTAATACCAGCTTTATAAAAAATAACCCTTTTGCGAATTTAAGAGCATATTTAAATTTTTGCTCCCATTTGTGAATTTAAGTACAATAGAGTTCAAATCATTATTCTTTGTTTTCAATTCACAAATATCAATCTCAAGAGATTCAATTTTAGCATTAGCATCAAAAATAGTTTTAGATTTAGCATTCAAAAGGCTAATCTCATCTTCACGTGATTTGATACAACCATTCAATTTATCATTCAACAATTTCAAATCACTAATTTCATGCTCATTACATTTGATAGTAGAAGTCAATCCGTCATTTACCAATCTCAAGTTACTACTATCAGGCTCAAAAGATTCAAGGGAAGCATTAGACTCATTAATCATTTCCTTTAATTCAACAGTTTGATCCTCAAAAGATTTATCTAAATTAGCATGCTTTTTGATCAAATTGCTATGTTCCTTTTTCATATTTTATATTTATCTTTAAGTTCATTCAAAGTATCTAGCAATTCACTTACTAAATCACTATCATCATCATTATTAGAATCGGAATCGCTATAGTAGTTTGTCACCTCAATTTTATCTTCATTGGCCATGAAGCATACGTTGGCCACTTTCTCCTCTTTTTTGTAGGATGAGCTTTCTCCACTTTCAATCTTTTGATTTGTGCCTACATGTGTTAGCTCAAGAGATTTCCAAATATCAAAGGCATTAACACATTATTGTACTTTATTGAATTCGTTTTTACTTAATCCACTATATAAAATATTCATAGCTTATATCATTGAAATCACAACATGGTCTAGGAAGAGTTATTCCTTTTTCAATGATTTTCCATAACTTATAATCAATGAATTGTATAAAAACTTTCATTCTACACTTCCAATATAAATAATTGCAACTATAAAAAATTAGAGGTGTAGAAGTAGAGTGTCCTAATTCGTACATGTTGGAGTCCATGATGTGCATATATATATAATTTCAAATCAATGATATTCAAATAAATTTCAATAATGAAATTCAACAAATTATAGCAATGTGCACAATCAACAAAATATCACATAAAAATTTAAATATTTACTCTGATACCAATTGTAGGATTGATATACACCTATACAGGGGGGTGGGTGAATATAGCGTATTAACTTTTTTGTGCGATATTTTAATCTCTAATAACCCTAAGTGATTTAATGCATACAATTAAATTATTAATAACAAATATATGCAATAATGTAAAGAGTAAGGGATAGAGAGAGTGCACACAATATTTGTTTACGTAGTTCGGCAAACTCGCCTACATCCACGCTCCAAGTTCGACTTAGAGATACACTAAGCAATTTGGCTTACGGGTGCCAGTAAAACCGTTTACAAATTGACTATTAAACGGGGCATCACCCTTGACTAATTATAAGGTCGTTAACCTTTGACTCTTATGGGGCATCACCTTTAATTTGACTATTGCGGGGCGTCACCCAATGATTAAACTTACTGGCGTTCAATCTAGCCTAGGAGTGTTTCGGGTTGTCACCCTCGTGTGATGAATTCTTAGGGAATCACCCTTTACAATTTAGCACAAGATAATGAATTGGAAATTGAAGCACAATTTAACTAATCCGAATTCTCCCGAACATAACTCGCAAGTTTATGTGTTGGGGAGAATTAGATTAACAATATTAATAGCTCACAGTGATTGAATCGTGTATAAAAATGGGCAAGGCTTCGCCACGATTCTCGGTTCGTTGTGGAAAGCTTGGACTAAACTTGTATTTATAGACTTTGAGTTTTTGGACGACCTTAATCTGTTTTCGAACGTCCGCATGTAGCCATTGAAAAATAGCCGTTGAAAATCTGTCCGTTGGAAAAATCTGGAGTTTTTGGACGCGGATTCTTCGTCCGGGATCCGTCTGCTTCGTCCGAAAAGTCACCCTTAAAAAACAGATTCAAAACTGGATCGTCCTCGTGCGTCTGCGTCGTTCGCGTGAGTCCGAAAACTCTAGACTGAGTTTTCGGATGCGTTCGTGCATCCAGACTGTCATCCTCATCGTCCGAAATCTCTGGACTGCACTGTGACAAAATTGACCCAGAACTTTAGATGACAGATTCGACCCTAAACTTTTGATGACAAATTTGACCCTGAACTTTTAGTTGGATTAGACAGTTTTCGGATGACTCTCCCCTCGTCCGTGCTCATCCAAAAAGTCTTGAAACCAATTTTGGGATGCTCTCCTCGTCCGTGATCCGTCAAGCCTTGCTCCAAAATAAACCCTGAACTATGCTGAGTCCCAAAATGATATGTTACACTACATGGACTCAAATAAACTTGTTAGCACATTAATAATACCCATTTTGAGGGTATTTCCAATAAACATGGATATAAATATTATTATAAAAATGATAAGAATAGTATCTAGAAAATACAAAATATAACACAAAATATAACTTATTGATTTATTAAATTAATCACCATTTTAGTCATCATCAAAATAAAACTTAGCCTAACAAGAAGGCTAACAAGTCTAGCATGTAGTTAAATTATATTAATATTCGCATGTCAAATAATAAAGATGTACCATGGAACAAGCACGTAATTAGTATATTTAATTAGTGTGTTTAATTAATTAACTAGCACAAAAGCATGTTTAGATCACCTAGAATAATAATTGTAGGAAGCATGTAAATGGACTAGGAAGTTAACTAGATAATTGGCATGTTAATTCCTATATTCAATATTGTAAATGTCCTCTATTGTGTGTTGTTCAATTACGGGTTGTGTTCCTTGCTATGCGCTTTAATTCCTATTATGCTTGTATTTGCGCCTTTCACTTAAGTTACCTTCGTTTATGCGGACCTTAATTTCTTTTAAACTTATGTTATATGCATCATACATCACGTTAGGTTGAGAATGTTTGGTCATGCATCACGTTAGTAGAAACCCATAGGGAGTGCCACTTTTAGATGGTACCCACACATGCATGAGTGGGGAAAATGTTAAGGAATAAGGAAAGTAGAAAACATTCAGGATGGGCGGGATACATCTGTCACTGGAATAAAGCTCGTATGGTGGGATACGCTCGAAGGAAAAAGAACGTTCAGGATGGGCGGGATATGCCTATCACTGAGATAACAGTCTCGAGGGCATGATACGCCTAAAAGGAAAAGAAAACGAAAGGGAGTTGGGGTAGATGGGTAGTTTGGATCTAGTTTGGCAGCTAGGATACACCCTCGTCAGGTCAGAAAAGGGACTAGTGTGCACCCATGAGGTTAGAAGTCGATCAAACTAAGCAATCTCAAAGGACAACCTCCAATCTCCAGCTCAATGTACGAGTAACGAACGAACGAACGAACGTAATGAAAGGATTGGTTTGGGTGGCCCCCACTCCAAAAGAACTAAAGAGAGTCATAAGCATAATTGTATTAACCCTTTTCCTTTTTGGGCCATTAGGCTCACGTATTACTTGTGGTGTAGGTACAAATGACGAAAAGATAATAAACAGATAATAAATAGATAATGGAACATGGATGAAGGATTTGCATGAGCGAGATTGTAGCTAGCTAGGATAGAGCGAGAAGAGGGCACGGTTGTAAGGAAAGTGAATTTAATTCTTTTGTTTCCATTCCTCTTTAGTGTATTTAATTATTTAGTTCTTTCATTGAGTTTCTTTATTAATGATTTACGCTTCTGCAACATTTTAAACAAATGATTTTATAACGCTTCCGCACTTTTATAAATTGGATTTTGATAACAAATTTAATGAAAGGTTAGTAGCGGTCCAGTTAGATGCACTCTGATAACTGTTTTAAAAGGGATTTCAAAGGCCTTAGCAAAAATAGTTATGACCATTGTTGGAGCATGAACAAAGTATTTTCCTTGTTCAAAAATCAAAGGAGATATAACAACTTTGTCCACCACTATATAAGTTAAAAACGAACCCTCAAAATTTCAAGATCAAACTCCAAGGGAATAAGAAGTTATGATAGAAATAATGAAACTTGTTTGGATTGGTAACTTATACAGTGGTGGAAAAAGTTGCTATATCTCCTTTAGTAGTAAGTGCTTTTCGAATAACCATAAGGAGGGGAATCTCTTGAGCGTATAAAGTTTCAACTTGTGCTTCCTCCTCGTGTGTCTTTTGTGCTTCACTCTCATCTTCACTTTCAACCTCATTAGTACCTTTTCTTAATACTATCACTTTCATATTTGGACATTGTTAAGAATAGTGCCCTATTCCAAGGCACTTGAAACACTTGATTTTGCTTGTTTTTGGCTTTGGTGCTTCAATAGGTAGCTTCTTGTCATCACATGGCTTAGTAGTAGTATTTTCTTTGTTCATACCTTTGTACTCAGAAGCTTTGAGAAATTGTATTTCTTTGATGGAATCGACTAACCCTCTCTTCTTCCTTTCTTTTCCTTTGCCTTTCAACTTTGAGGGTTAACTTGATAACATCCTCCAAGTTTGTGTAAGGTTGTAGTTCAACAATATCGCCAATGTCATAGTGAAGTCTTAGGATGAATCTTGCGATGATTTGGTATTTCTGCTCTTGCAAATCACATCTTGTTGTTAAGGTCTCAAATTTGGCCACATATTCTTCTATTGATGAGGACCCTTGCTTTAGGCTTTGCATTTTATAATATAGTTCTTGCTTGTAGTGGCTTGGAATAAATCTTTCTCTCATGAGCCGCTTCAAGAGTTGCCAAGTTTGGATTTCTTCTCCTCCTTGCCTCCTCTTTGCACTAATATTGATCCACCATAGGCTTGCATATCCCGTGAACTCAAGTGTTATTAGTTGAATCTTCCTTGTTTTCGAGAAATTGTAACACTCAAATATCCTTTCAACCTTTTCCACCCATTCAATATAGTCATGGCCATTGCTAGAACCGTTGAAAGGAAGGATGGATACCTTGACTAGATTCAAGCTTTCTTTGATGGTCTCCATAGTCAGTTCCATCTCTTACAAAATCTTCTTCACTATCAGAGGGGAAGTTCTTTCCTTTAGCCTCGTTGAATGAGAGATTCCTCTTTGTTGAATTTGACAACTCAGGAACTGTATGAACATGGACTAAAGTTCATCAATTTGCCCTTGTGTGCTTGACTCGGCTTCTCATGTTGATGGTGGCTCGGTCTTTGGAATAATGTTCAGATTTGCCTCATTTTGTATGCCACTTTTGTTGCTCCTTGTGTCATCATGAAGATAAAAGAAATATAATTGGGAATAATTTTAGCTCTTGTATCAAATGATGCATTAGTAGAATGGGTAAGAATTATAACCTATAAATATTGGAAGAAGTTGATGTAGTGTTGAGATGTGTTGATCAACCAAATGTTGCAATATCCAGGAGAGGCAGTCAATCAAGTACTGGAGAACAAAGGTGAAGATCAACCGGTAATTCACAATTTTGATCAGCAGGAGATTAGCGATCGCTTAGGTAGTCGATTGCCAACGTGTGGAAATAAGACAGAGGCTAGCAATGCACTTGCAACCTCCGTATGGATGACTTTGTGTATGAGAACTGTCTTGATGCAGATGCGGATGCCAAAAAGAGAACTTACTCAACTCCAAGTTAGCCCAATCTTGTGAAGCAACACACGCAAGGATACTTTAGATATAACTCAAAAATGTTGAAAAAGGAATCACTCCAGTATCAAAAGAAAGTAAAAGCTTTGTATTAATCAAACTTCAATGACTTAAACACTCATACTAGATGGCTTTATATTGCAATTACAAAGGATAAAATAGAAAATAAAATAATAGGAAACACACTAGGTATTCGGTCATATATGGCCGATTACTAAACAATACTTTAAGTAACTTTCTAAAGTGATTAATTACTTATTCCTTACTTGCTTGGGCTCCACGAATATGGTGGCTTTTGGTAGCTACTTTCCCTTCAAGATTTGCCACTTGGATGGTTGCCATAATGAAGCATAATCGGCCCTCCTTTGTCCACTTTCTTTTGTCTGATTAAGAAAGGTTTCCTTATCTCTATTTCCTTTGACATTTCTTGCCATTCAAGCTTGTTTTCTTAGGTTTCTTTCCATAGTAGTGAGTGCGCAAGCCTTCTTTGATCTTTTTATGTTGGAAGCTCCTCCATTTGGGCCAAGATTAAGCTACCTTCCAAATAGTTAGAGAGGTAGGTATTGATGAGCTTTTGGGCCCTTGCTCTTGTAATTGGACCTCGTAGTCCATCAAGATATTAAGAAAGAAATTTTATGTATGATAGAAAGAAATTTTATGTATGATACTTCATGCAATTATTTACAAATATTTTTATTGATGAAAATTCTTTCACTACACCATGTTTTAGGAAATGAAAGAGTGTTATAATTTCATACATTTTAAGTAAACGAAAATTGGGTCACTACAAATACGTTGCCACCCATTTGGCAGTGGCATGAGAACTTTCCATCTTTCTTGAGCAAGTGTGTACGTCATTATAGCTCTTTATTTGAAACGTTATTTCACCTTGCATTTTTTTGGCGTGTATCCATCACATGCATCCTTCCTGGCAGGCACCCCTCAACCAATGAGAGTCACTGTTGGTGAATTTAATCCCGTACCCATTCTTCAACGCATGATTGATGATTTCTTTTCTAATTTGATTCAATAAACTATACTTCTTGCCAAGACACAATCTAGCAAACATGCATTCTGCTTGTAGTGGTCATCGAGGCCTACTCTTGCCCTTGTCCATGTCTTCATCACTGGATTCATATTATAAATGGAGCTCCCCCTCATTTAGAGTTGCTGAGATAGAATGCACCACTATAGCAGCTTCGTCTCCAACTGCACACACATCATGTGCCAAAACTGTGGACTTGGACTCCACTTCAAATGGGCAGTTAACAGATTCATAAACACTCTTAGACACCATTGGTGTTCAATAATTATTAACACTTCAACTTTGCCAACATGCAGTACACTTCTGCTCTCAGAAAGCTCTAGGGTTCGATAATCATCGCTGAACAAATTGCTGATAAAATTGTGATTTGTGTCGTGTGAATTTACATAAGGCAGAGAATGCATGACGTTCTATGGCAGAAAGTTGTCATTAAGTAGTAGACACTTAACATTCCATGGCGGAAAGTATGATGTTCAGTGAGGGGGAACGACATACAAGGACATTCTGTGGAAGAACAACATACAAGCATCTTCATGTTTAGCATTGACGTTCCGCAGAGGAACGTGTAGTGTTCTGCGGCCGCCGGCGAAATTAATACATTTAACGGAAAAGTACAACAATGTTTGTGGCATCTATTTTCCATAGTTCAGTGGTTAAGTTATTAGCAAAAATACTTTAGTGGTTGACTTATCATTGATCATAAAGTACAGTGGTTGATTTGTTAATTTCCCAAGAAAGAAAGATAAAAAAGAGATAATGCAGCTGAGGAAGTATTCTGGGAAGATGACTTGTGTTGTTATCGCAAAACCAACCATGTGGGATAGAATTTGTAAAGAAAATTTTATGTAAACATGAATTTGAAATTTTATGAATGAGATTTTTAAGGAAATTTTGTTTTTAACTTCAAAGAAAGAAAAAGTCTTATGCAATGCATTTTAAAGAAAAAGGTTTTCATGAAATAAACATACGCATTTTTACAAGGTTTTGAACGTCTGATTAAGAAAAAGATATTTCACACTAAATGTTTTATGGTAAGAAATTACAGAGACAACACAATGACATCCCTATAGTTCAACAATTTCCCAAAGTTTTCCTAGATGACTTACTAGGATTGCCACCAAACAAGAAAATTGATTTTGTAATTGATGTATATCCTATCACCAAGCCTATATCAAAGAATTTGTCTAGATGGCACCCACTGAATTGAAGGAGCTGAAAACTCAGCTTGAAGAATTGTTAGACAAGGGCTTTACACGCCCTTGTTTCTCCTCATGGGGTGCCCCTATTTTATTTGTTAAGAAGAATGATAGTTTGATGCAGATGTGTATGGACTACAAAGATTTGAACACGGTGACTATGCAGAATAAGTACCATTTGCCGAGGATCGATGATCTATTTGATCAACTGCAGGGTGCATGTATATATTCTCAAAGATTGATTTATGATTCAAATACTATCAATTGAAGGTCAGGATTGATGATATTCCAAATACTGCATTTTGTACTAGATATGGCCACTACAAGTTTATGGTCGTGTTCTTCGGTCTAACTAATGTGCCAGTAGCATTTATGGATTTTATTAACCACATCTTCAAGGATTTCTTTGACAAATTCATAATCGTCTTCATTGATGATATATTGATATATTCTCATTCAAAGGAGGAACACATGGAACATTTAGAGATCTTGCTATCAATTTTAAGAGCACACCAATTGTGTGCAAAATTCTCTAAGTGTGAGTTTGGGTTGAATAGAGTCAAAGTTTGGGGACATGTCATTTCTAAGGATGGTGTAGCGGTAGACCCAGCCAAGATGCAAGTAGTTTTTGGATTGGCGACAACCAAAGAGCATCAGTGAAGTACAGAGTTTTCTTGGCCTAGCAGGATATTATAGAATATTTGTTGAAGGTTTTCAAAAATTGTCTTGTCGTTGACTAGTTTAACTAGAAAGAATGTCAAATTTTGGTGGTCCAATGAGTGTGAGAAAAGTTTCCAAGACTTGAAGCAGAAATTGACTACGGCTCTAATCTTAGCCTTAAAATTAGAAAATAGTAAGAACAATATTTATTGTAATGCCTCAAAGAACAAATGGGGTTGTGTGCTTATGCAAGAGGGCAAAGTAATTGTCTATGCTCAAGGTAGTTAAAACAGTGGCGTGCCACCAAAAATGCCAAGTTTGACAACTCCAATGGTAACCCAGATTTCTTGGTAAATTTTGGGGCTAATTTGGAAATGCTATATCTCGTGCCAAATAACTTCTTTCCCTATGAAACTTGGACAGAAGCTAGTCCACAATGTCAATAAGAATTACTCAAAATATCTTAGCCAACAATCAGGGGAATCAGGAGATATTTCAAAAATGGCAGAGATGGTCGGAGACAGAATCGTACCTTTTGGTCAAAATTATGACCAACTTGGGAAAGTGAGATCTCGGTCAAAATAGATCCTCTTGAAGTGATTTTTGGATATTTTCTCCCACTATTTGTGGATTTTTGGCTTCCTTACAAAAGGAAGCTCTCCAACTTAGGATTTTTGAGAGTTTATACGCCCTTGCTAAATATTCCACCTCTATGGGAAGAGGATGGAGAAGGAAATAATATAAAATGAATCCACCTATACTCAAAAAAAGTTGAAACAAGAACACACACACAATCACTTGGATATTACTCACCAAGAAGAGGCCACAACTTGAAGAAAACTCCAAGCTTTGGATAAGAAAACTTCAAAAAGAATTTGATTCCAAAATTTCCTCCGTTTGCAACAACATAATAGGGCTATATAAACCATAAAATTAGGGCAAGAGCAATTAAAAAAAATACTAAAATGACCCTTATGAAGGAGCATACAATCAGCTAGACAAGCCCTAGCCGAATAGCTAAAAAAGTTCCACTTACACAAAATTCAAATAATATAAATGAAATGACTATCCTTATTATTTATTAGTTATCACCAAGGGCAGCAAGGGAATGACTTGGAACACATATCAAGCTTCATAATCGGTTTTGGGAAAGATTAACTTCGAGCATAGGCAAGATTAGGCCTCTACTTATCTGAATGCTTGGACTCCTCTTTGTGTATTGAACTAATATTCTCCTCCAAACTAGATAGGAAAGAGACACCTCCAAAATAAATATAGAGGTTAGAAAACTCCTTCGATTGGAACTTTCTGAAGGGTCCTCATGGCACATAAAAGAATATGTGAAGGGTCCGCGTCGACCGCATGCATCCGAAAAGTCCAATTACACATTTTTCCATCAAAACTTTATATTTTAATCACTCCTTAATATTTTTGCATATTTATATGGCATCAACCAACAAATACCGCACCACAATATAACTCATTAATTATTCCAAAATTCATCACGGGGAAATATTATCGGGGTATTACAACATGTCATAAAAAATACTACCTTACCATAGCACTTTGTGATGCAGGACAAATGCCAAACACATTGTAACGACCCATTTTTCCTTTACATAAAACGTTGAGATTCAAAACTTTCTTTCTTTGCAAAAGCATGGCAGAAGACTTTTTGTAATAAAAATATTTGAAATAAAAGGAAATGGAATACCGTAAATAAAATTTTGCTTCAAAGCATTCAATTTACAAATGCATTTCATAATTGAAAACATTTCCTTTCCCCTTTATCCTTTAGCCCAGCCAGCACAAGATCCGCAACGTGTAAATTCTCCATCAACTACTCTTTTCTTTCTTTACTTATCATGTTTACCGACGTCACAAAACATAAACTATAAGTCTAATGCTTAGTCAGAAATGAGATGCATGATGAACATGATAAGCACTTTATAAAACAGTTTAATTTCAATATTCCTTTCCTTTTCCTTAACATTCTTTTACATTAAGGAAGAGTGATGAACTTTGATCAATGGTGAACTTCGACCATAACAGTGGTCATTTCTTTCCTTCTTAACATTTTAGGAGTGAGTGGTGAATTTCGACCAACTCAAACCCTTCTTAACTTACATTCATTTCCATGTTGATTTTCATATGCAGAACGTATATGTATAAAAACCTTTTCGTAACTTTTTCTTAAATATCATGATGCATGAACATGATGCATTCATTAACATATCACCACTATGAATAAGCATATTACCATTCTCAACATAACCTCCAGTCATAAAATATTCTATACATGATGTCTATCACTAATGTAATATTTATGAACAACAATTATCATTCAATTCAAACAAAAAATCCTCAAACAAACATTATCATGTATAGAGCCTCATATCTAACCTATATAGCATGATCAACATATTCTCAATTCAAAGCAAGAATCACATAAAGAACCTAAATTCTAACTCAACCAAACATCTCGAATTCATAAAATCCTAATTCTTGTGATATAGCTCAAAAGGGAAAATGATGTGAAATGGAACTATTCAATTGTTTATCAAGGCTCAAAGAATATTATGAAGATCAAGCATAAGTGGAAGATAAAGAGAATAGATGATGATGCCAATTTGAATCTATCAAAAGATATCAAATCAAATATCAAAGAAAGAAGATCTTGAAGAGAGAGAGAGATATTATCTCCTAAAAAGATTCACTTTTTTTTAGAAGATCTAGATCCATTTATATAGGTTATTTTTTTATTATTTAATTTTTTTTTTAAATTTATGTTCATAAAAGGCTATATAAAGACACTTAATTTTATGTTTTAGACAGTTGTTGAATTTTGAGAAATAAAGCTTTTGCTTTTCGGGAATTGGAGAGATCCTTTTTCTTCCTTTGGTGAGTGATATCCAAAGAACCCTTTGGTGAGTTATATCCAAAGTCCCTTTCGTGTGAGTTATATCATGAAATTAACTTGCAGCCGCATCCTTATCCAAGGAGGTGAGAAGCGTTGCGTTCATCCATCACGTGCAGTGCGTTCCGTGCCCACATCATTTGGTATCAGAGCTAAAGCGTCCTAACCGGAAAAAAAAATATTCGTCTTTTTACACATGATGACCTGAGGAGCATTTGAAGCGGTACAAAATCCACGATGGCAGAAGACTTGTGGGAACTCGTTCGCCCACTACAACGAGATATTGCTCAATTAAAGATGAATCAAAACCAACAACGGGCTCAGCATCCTCGTAATACCGTTGTAGAAAATAACACAAGAGATGAGGCTGAAGAAGGGCCATTACTATCTTTGGAGCCTCAATTAGAAGAGGAAGATTATCAGGAAGAGCAAGTACTTGATATGATAGACGACCAAGTTGATTCTGTTGCCACAATAACAAAAAAGGAGCAACCCGCCCATATTTCATGCTCCAACATGAAAAAGATGTGTGCTTTAATCAAGGATAAAGAAAATTACACAAATTTTTCTTCCATGGATTCTAAAGAAAGTTTGAGTTGGCTAAACGAAAAGGTAAACATCAAGATACATCAAACTCGACTTGATTGTTCTTATGGAAGTTTCACTAACATATTATTGTGTGATATGATGAGCACAAGCCGTCTATTCTTGGAAATACCAAGGCTTGATGATAAGTGGCGCATACATGACAAGCCTTCAAATTCGGGCTTGATTATGGAATATAGTGACACAAGATATGATTCGAGGTCGAATCCTTTTCAACCCCGGGAGGATGATGTGAATTGGAACTATTCAATTGTTTATCAAGGCTCAAAGAACATTATGAAGATCAAGCATAAGTGGAAGATAAAGAGAATAGATGATGATGCCAATTTGAATCTATCAAAATATATCAAATCAAATATCAAAGAAAGAAGATCTTGAAGAGAGAGAGAGAGATATTATCTCCTAAAAAGATTCATTTTTTAGAAGATCTAGATCTACTTATCTAGTAGATCTAGATCTACTTATATAGGTTATTTTTTTTATTATTTAGTTTTTTTAAAATTTATGTTCGTAAAAGGCTATATAAAGCCACTTAATTTTATGTTTTAGACAGATGTTGAATTTTGAGAAATAAAGCTTTTGCTTTTCGGGAATTGGAGAGATCCTTTTTCTTCCTTTGGGGAGTGATATCCAAAGAACCCTTTGGTGAGTTATATCCAAAGTCCCTTTCGTGTGAGTTATATCACGAAAGAAACTTGCAGCCGCGTCCTTATCCAAGGTGGTGAGAAGCGTTGCGTTCATCCATCATGTGCGGTGTGTTCCGTGCCCACATCAGAAAACATAAACAATCATTTCTTACCTTAATTCCTTGAAGAAGATGAGAGCAAAGGTTTACTTCCAAGTTGGAGTCTCCTCCTTTCCTCAACCCTTCTTTTTTTTTTTCTATCTCCTTTGATCTTCCTTCAGTTAAAACGATCAACCACCATTAATTATCACCTTATGGAGGCCATACTCAATCGCTAGAAACGTAAGATGTCTAGCCTTTGACGCTCCAGATGATACCCAATGCTTCCTTCTCGACTTCTCATCTTCAGGGAGTGACTGAAGAGCCATTTAGAGTGATGTATAAATAGTACGTAAGGGTAAGAGTCTTTGTTTTCTGAAAAAGCTGGAGAGAGAGACATCTCCTCTGTGAGTTTATTCTGAGTGTACTGTCAACGGGAAAGGATCACTATTGAAGGGAGAGGAAAGCTACACGAGGTAAGGAATAATGCTTGTGGTTTGTCCGTAAGAACCTACATTGCAGGAGTAGGAAATTTGATTGTTTGCTTTGCTGTGATATACGCTGTTGTTAATTGTTTGTTCTATGGAGAGAGTCTGCTTCTGTGATAGGGTTATGCTTTCACTGCATACTTCTTCCATATAATAAACATGTCTTTAATAATAGTTCTTTGATCATGTTGTTAGAATGCTTGTAAATGTGATGAAATAAGTTTAAGATACTGATGGTCAGTGATGAGGAAGAGATGAGTTGCATGTTTTTTTCTTTGTAGGGTGTTTACGAATGTTTTCCTTAGTATCCCCTGCAAGTTAATATTATACGTTGATTCATAATTTTATGCTCCCTAATTTATTAGGTTTAGTAAATGGTTGGTAGGAGGGAATATGTAGAAATTTAACTGAGAGGATGAAATGAATTTATATGGAGATAAAGTATTTTTCATACCTAATTTCCCTGTCAATGTACTGCTGAAACTTGTTGTTCCACTTAGAATAGTTTGCCCTCTGTAGTATCCATTCCTCTATTAATATTTTTGAAAAGTAGGTTTTATGTTGATGGTTTGTCCAACCTGTTAATTAGTTGTTTATGTTGTTGTGATTCCTTGATGTTAAATTGGAGTTTAATTAGGTTGTTTTCTCTATTAATATGCTAAGAATTGATAAATTGGTGAAGATGATATTTCCTGCATGAACTAGAATAAATTGAATTTAATTAGTTACGTTAAATTGCAAAAGTGAACATAGGGGTGCATTGTATAAGACAGTACTTGTACTATTAAAGACTAACTTAGAAATAGTACGTCAAGAATAGAGAAACAGATATATGATATTATAGTGTAATATATTAATAGAAACGTGTGTAGTATTAATGTTACAATTGAAGCATATGTATTGTTTGTTAGTTGTTTATAATACTGTTTGTGATATATAAACTGCTGTGTGTGACATTCACATAGACATGTTAGTAGGATTACACGTAATGCATTGCATGGGCTAATAATGAAGATAATAAATGGTGTTTTCCTATGGGGGTTTGGAAAATGAAGATGTTGCTCACACGTAGAAAGGAGCTCGTTTGAGTAAGTTCGGAAGTTGAAGAGGTTGCTCTTACTCAAAGAGGAGTGAGTTCGGAAACTGCGGAGGTTGCTCTCACCCAAGAGTAAATGAATGTAATGTAACTGGACTCATTTTTAGTGACTTCAGAAACTAAAGAGGTTGCTTTCACGTAAAAAACGAATCCAAGTGGTGAGTTTGGAAACTGAAAAGGTTGCTTTCACCCAGCTTACGGATATATCAGGCTTAAACATGTAGAGTTGTCATAGAGGTTATGACTGCATTTCATTTTATATTCCTTACTGGGCAATAGACTCATTATTCCTTCTATGATATAGGTATGGATTGTGAGCCGGTTGAGGTGAACATTGAAGAAGTGTGATGCGATGCAAGCTTGTGTTACCATGCAAGAAACGACCTCGGAGATTAGGGCTCTAATGAATAAAAGTTATTTTAAATGCATAATATGACGAACCAATTTTTTATAACCTCTTTATTAGAATTGTGTTAAATTTCAAACTTTTCTTTTCTTTTGTAAACAACAAAAAACCCTTTTAAAATATAATCAGAGTTCTTTTCAAAAAGTCGGACCACCAAAACCCTTTGGTTATACTCGTTATGACAATCGTTATAAGCGATAGAAAACTATAGTTATAAAATCATTTATCAAAACATTGCAGAAGCGTAAATAACTCATTTAAGAAATACTAGACAAGTATTATATCTTAATTACAAAAATTCTTCATCCATACTTTTTGATCTGTTCATCGTTTTCTCGTATATGTACCTACACCACACGTAAAATGTGAGCCTAGAGGGCCCAGTAAGGAGTTGGGGTTATGCAGTATGTTATGCCTCTATTTAGTTCTTTTGGAATGGGTACCACCCCAAACCAATCTCTTCATTACGTTCGTTCGTTCATTCATTACTCATACTTCGAGCGGGAGATTGGAGGAACCTATATGTGATGGTATAGTTTGATCAGCTTCTAACCTCATATTGTAACTAGTCCCATTCCCATTAAGGTAGGGGTGTAGCCTAGCTACCAGACTAGATCCGAACTACCAATCCGCCCACCAACTCCCAATCATCTTTTTCTTTCATTCATTTCATTTATCATTTTTCTCACATAATGCATACCACCCCAAGGGTGGCATTTCCTATTTATTTCTATTATTATGATGCATGTTGATGTAGTATAACAATAATAGTAATTGTATAGCACATATAAAGAAAATTAATGATAATTGAACAGTGCATATAAATGAATGACAATAATTAAAATGAACAATTATAGCAATGAATTGAACAGTGAATGACATGCTTGAATTTATAGAACACAATGGTAAAAGAAATAGCGATTGGAGCATGCTATTAAACTAAGATCATATGTCAAATTATAGTGGATGAAGTATTTTCCCTGTCAAGGCTTGTGTTGGCAGGTGGATACAGAATCAGTTTTAAAAATGTTGTCACTTTGATACCAACTGCTTTGATACCAACTGTGATGACCCGATTTTTTTTATAAAACCTCTTATTAAAATTGCGTTAAATTTAAAACTTTTTTTTCTTTTTGTAAACAACGGAAAACCCTTTTAAAATATAATCAGAGTTCTTTTCAAAAAGTCGGACCGCAAAAACCCTTTTGTTATACTCATTATGATAATCGTTATAAGCAGTAGAAAACTATAGTTAGAAAATCATTTATCAAAACATAGCATAAGAGTAAAGAACTCATTTAAGAAATACTAGACAAATATTACATGTTAATTACAAAATACTTTTATCTTTTACTTTCCTTAGCCTAGCTAGCCATAATTCCTGCGCGTGCAAATCCTTCATACCTACTTTGTGATATGTTCATCGTTTTCTTATACATGTACCTACACCACAAGTGAGACGTGAGCCTAAAGGCCCAGTAAGGAGTTGGGGTTATGTAGTATGCTATGCCTCTCAATAGTTTTTTTGGATTGGGTACCACCCCAAACTAATCTTTTCATTTCGTTTGTTCGTTCATTCATTACTCGTACAAGCCAGAGATTGGAGGAGCCCATGTGTGATGGTATAGTTTGATCTGCTTCTAACCTCTTGTGCGTAACTAGTCCCGTTCCCAACAAGGTAGGGGTGTAGCCTAGCTACCAGACTAGATTTGAACTACCCATCCGCCCCCCAACTCCCCATCATCTTTTTCTTTTATTCATTTCATTTATCATTTTCCTCACATAATGCATACCACCCCAAAGGTGGAATTTCCAATTTGTTTCTATTATCATGATGCATGTTGATGCAGTATAACATAATAGTAATTGAATAGCGCATATAAAGGAAAGTAATGATAATTAAACAGTGCATATAAATGAATGAAAATAATTAAAATGAACAATTATAGCAATGAATTAAACAGCGAATGACATGCTTGAATTTATAGAACACAATGGTAAAAGAAACAGCGATTGGAGCATGTTATTAAACTGAGATCATATATCAAATTACAGCGGGTTATTTGAACGAACTAAACGTGCTTAACAAATTTAGATAGACATGATTGAACAATTAAATGGGAATATAACTAGTATAGCAAGTGTGGGTTTACTGTTGTAGGGTAATAAGCCAGACTTAACTATGTGTACTTAGATTAAGGAAGTAACAACTATTAATCATTTTAGAGAAATCTAAACAAGGTGATAGCAGGATAATATAGCACTAATATCAATTGAGTCTATTATAACAGCAAGTAATGCAATAAACAACATATTCAACAAAACAAAATCATGATAAGTGAAGGTACTCATATCTTCATTTCTGCTTAATGATCTTCGGTTCTTCATTTCTACAGAGACTCTTAATCAAGCAATAAGCATTTATCAACTTCTCCATGAAGTAAAGCATTGGATTGCACTAAGGAAATTACTTAAATTAACACAGAAGCAAACAGACTCTACTTGTGGGTAGGGCCTCCACAGGCCAAGACTCTACCCAATCCTTACCCTTGGTGAAGAAATCAATCACAGATAGTAAAAAGTCCCAGTTTAATCCTCAGCTTTCAAAGCTTCACAATCACCCTTCATTCACGTATCGCACTGGAGAAACACACGAACACACAATTTGCTTACTAAAAGGTTTTACTCACGATGGAAAACTCTCACACCAAGGAAGATTAAAAAACTGCAGAGAGCTGCAGGGAAGAGTGGCTTAAATCGAATAGCCTTACATGGAGAGGGACACCTGTACAACCATCGGAGAGGGAGAGGTGTTCATTGACGTGGAGAGGGGAGTGGTCCAGTCAGGGGAAGTGTCTCCCAAATCGCCTTAGTGCTTATTTATGGACTACACGACAATTATTCTGTCATTTAAAACCTTTATTCGTTGCTCTGGGACTTTTCGGACGAGAGGAGTCGTCCTGGCCTCGCCCGCATGCGTCTAAAATCACCATTCTTCCTGACAAAATCGCATTTTTAGACGAAGGAAGGCATCCTTTCCTTTGTCCATGCTCGTCTGAATCTGTCCAAAAATTAGACAAATTCAAATTGTCCTCTACTGCCATCATTCGCTGCAGTCTGGGATCGTCTGAAATCACGCGGTTATAGTAGATGACTTAATCCGAAAGTGGAGTCCCATCCTGTCTCATCCCAAAATGTTGGGACGACATTCCTTGCATTTTCAGACGACATTCCTCATCCTTGTGTTGTCCGCTAGCGTCCGAATTTGTCAATTACAGCTTTTCATCACCTTTTCATACTTAATTTTTATCCCATAAATACACGTCATAATTTAACATGTATCGATAAGCAATGTAATATATTAACTATCCAGAAAATTGATTATATCCCATATACAGGGAAAACGTTATCGGGGTATTACGTACCTCCCTCATATAAATTTCGCCCCCGAAATTTTCTTAGCGAATTAACCACCCCCCCCCCCCCCCCCCACTTAACAAGCACTAAACCACACATCCAATCTCTCATTTAGATATCCCATTTGATGACATAGTTTCCTTGTTGTCCTTAGACTTCATTTTATCCAGAATACCAATTCCCTTTTACTGACAGTTTGTCCAACTACTACTATTTGATCAGCTTGACTACATCCAACGCATCCCTTCGCACCAAAAAGTTGATCCAACCTTGAAACTCACTCTTTGTTTGCATCATTGCCACATCATTTCCAGTAGAAAACACCTCTATCATTATAATACCACAAAAATATATTTTTCCCCGTTCTTCGATGTATTAAATTGAATAATTGATACAAAAATATGTTATATCATATTTCATGAAAATACACCTTAAATTATGCTTAGAAAGTATGGGTTTAAGATTGAAATTTGAGTTAAGCATGAAGGTTAAGGAAAATTCTGTACAGAGGGTTTTCAGACGAAGTCCGTAAATGGTTCCGGACGGCATGGACGTTGTTGAGTTAAATCTGTACAACTTTTTGGGAGATTTCAAATGCCTCTATCTCATCCGAAAATGGACGCGGATGGCGCGAACGTTGTTGAGATGAATCTGTATTCAATTTTAGGTGATTTTGGACGCCTCGGTATCGTCCGAAATCTGGCGCAGACGATGAGGACGTCGTGGATTTGAATATGCACTGATTTTTGTAAATTTTTGGATGCATGGATCTCGTCCAAAATCTAGCTCGTACGCCTTATAACGTCCGAAAAGTCAGAAAAATCTGTGAAACCCATTTTTAAAATCGTCTCTCTCTTCTGATTTCTTATAGAAATCCATAAAATCTCTCTCTCTCTCTCTCTCTCTCTCTCTCTCTCCAAGCCTCCCTACAGACATCCAAGCCTCTCCCATCAATAAGGAAGTCTTTCCATGTGGGATTGTCTCAATGGACCTCCCCTCGTTGGTTTGTGTGATGACCAGCTCCCCTCTTGCAGCTGCAGCTTATCCTCTGCATTGCATGCTCTCTCTCTCTCCTTCCTCCCTTCAGTCTACGTCGATAAGTGGTAAGTTGCCTTGGGTACTTCAGTATTTTAACAACTGTGAACGTGTGAGAGTGTGCTTTTGCTGTGAAGAAAATTGTTGGATTAAGTGAAGTGTTGTTTTGTCTTACTGATCATCTGGAAATTGAAGCATCGTGGGTTGAAGCAAAAAGAACTATTGGAAGATTTAAGGATAGAGCAATTGCCTTGGTCTTCCTCACGGTTGGGTTGAGCTCCTTAGCTCCTCAAGGTAACCTTCTTCTCTCTCTGTTGATTGTTTGGAACATGATTTCTTAAGTCATCTGTTTGGATTTCATGGAGTGGTGAACTGAAGAGTGGGTAGCTCTTTGGATGATAGAGATCGTAAGGGTGGAGCTGCTACTCCTGGGTCCTTTTGGTAAGCACGCTTTCCTTCACATTTTATGGATTTTCTGAACCATAATGATTGAAGAATGCTCCCTGTTTGAGTGTCCTGGATGAAGGTATTCTTGAAATGCTTTGCATATATTGAGTTTAGTTCATGTTCTTAACTGCCATGTGTTGTGAATGCCACTGTGGATTTTGCAAAACATAGTCTGTTTTGGTGTTACTCTGTAAATAGAAATTAGTCCTGCTGTTTAATTATGGATCAGTTGAAATTGTTCTATGTGGGTTGGAGAATCTTCTTTTTGAATGTGATTACTACTTACATGAAATGTGTGGATAAATGCTCTCTCTATGAAGAAATGTACCCTGTTAGTTGTAGTAATGACTTTGGTCAATTGTGGTGAAAAGTGTTTTGCCACTGTATGTGATTTATGTTTTGGTCATTCTCTATTTGATTTTGGTTTGGAGCATACTAGGAGTAACTATCTGGATATGGAATTGGTCTTGTGTTGGATGTCTTTGATATGCTAAATTGAACTGTGGTTAGATAGGTTGTGGCTATTGAAGGTTGTTCAGTAGTTGAACCTTTTAATTGTTGTTGGATTTTATATTTGGCACGAGAATGATAATGTTAAGCAGTGAGGCGTGGCACTAATGTGTTCTGTTTTAATAAAGATCAAAGAATATGCCATGTAGTTTGGAATGAGTTTCTATGATTTTATCGCTTGGATTGATATATTTCGTAGGTTGAGGAAATTGTGCTTCGTATTATGGAAGGGTATGGAAATAATAATAAGGTTAAATTATAATTCCATGTTAATGTGGGAATTAAATGGTTCTTTATTCTGCTGTGGTAAATAGGTTATTATGATGGAACATCGTTCGATTTTGCGAAGTACTAAGACGAATGGCATAGTCGCATTGAAGACGCTAGGTAAGTTGATACTTACTGTGTTTTGGTCTTCGGACCCTACATCGCAAGAATTAGGATTGTATGTTGTGTGTTCTTTTAATGATATGTTTACTAGACATTTGTACGATCATATAGGACTGTAGGTATTCATAGGCATATTGCATGACATACCTAATATATGTAAATAGGCATGTGGGGGTTCAGGAGGATTGGGAATGGTTCACGTGGTGACACCCCTATTAGAGTGCCTACTCCCACTTAGGGAGCGGTGAGGTACGGTTAAGCCACGAGAATCGTAAGATTCTCAATTCTCTTGTTCTAAAATCCCTAATGTCTTCAACAAAAGTGAATGGGTATGGCTCGTGGTGACACCCCGATTGGTGTGTTTCCTCGTCGGAAATACGGTTAAGCCACGAGACCTAGACGTATCCATCGCCCGGTTAACAGACAAGATACGGTTCTTCTCTGTAATGCATCGTATGATCATGCATCATATTTGCCTTTCATTTTCTTATCACTTACTGAGCAATAGGCTCATTAGTTTAGGTCTTGTGATGTAGGTATCGTACGAGAAACAGGTGAATAGGTCAAAGACAATTGATGAAACATTTGCACGGGTAGATCTTGTGGTTGGCTGGGCTAAAGAGTTTTAAAAGGAAATGGTTTATAAATTATTTAATATTCTTTAATGTTTTGTTTTAAATTCCACCGCGTTTTATAAAAAGGATGTTCATTACTTCTTCTGCAAAATGTTTTAAGTAAAGAGTTTTAACGATCAGTTTTTATAAGAAAAGTTTCACTCTGATTTTATAAAAGAAAAAGTTTTAAATTTCACGCGATTTCAAAGTAAATAAAAACCAGGTCGTTACAATCATGACCATTCTTCTGCTTCCCAAGTCAACCCTGAACATCCTGAATAGATGATGTGTCCCAGAAATCCTATCTCACGACCCTTTTTCCATGAGGTTCGGTGTTTAATTAATTAGCTATTATTTTGCAAGAAATGTTACATTAATAGATATTGTGAAAAGAAGTCTTGCTTGGAGAAGAGGACGTTACTCAATATGTTTTCACATGGAGCCATGCAAACCTAATTGGCTAGATTAACATTATCCCGGATTGGAGGAGCTTATATTGGCCGAAGCTAACAAGGTCAATTTGGAGTGATTTATTGAAGTTTCCACATTTAACTTATGTCTTTAGATGCTTTAATTGATAGATGGCTGGTTTGGGTTTGATTTTGAGAATTTTAGATTGTTTTTGTGTTATAGGAATGGGCGTGCTCGATTTGTGTAACAACCCAGATATTTGTAAATCCTTGAAAATGCATAAAATTTGAAATTTCTTTCTTTTTAAAATAAAACATATCAGAGTGCGTCTAAACCGGATCGCTACTAACCATTCGTAAAACTCGTTATAAAAACTCAAAGAATAAAATGCAGAAGCATTATGAAATCTTCTATTTCAAAGCATTGCGGAAGCGTAAATAATTTAAAGGAGAAACTAAACAATTGAATACAATTCAATAAAACTTAATATGATTACAACTGTTTCTCATTTTACCCTTAGCCTGGCCAGCTCCGAATCTCGTCCATGCAAATCTTTCATCTCTTTTTTATCATTTGTTCTTCGTTCTCGTATATGAGCCTATTATTTTCTGTTCGTCGTTTGTACCTGCACAACAAGTAACTGTAAGCCTAAAGGATTAGTAAGGAAAAGGGTTAATACAATTATGCTTATGACTCTCTTTAGTTCTTTTGGAATGGGGGCCACTCAAACCAATCCTTTCATTAGCCATTTACCATTTTATTACCTTTCTTTATGTCATTCATTCGTTACTCGTACTTCGAGTTGGAGATTGGAGGAGTCTGTGGTGGTAGGGTAGATCTTTGTCGGCTTCAACCACCTAGGGTAGACAGTCTCGCAGTCCCGACAAGGGAAAGGTAACATTCTTTTAAATCCTGTCTACCTAGCTTATCCATACTTACCCCACCATCCCCCAACTCCCTTATTCTTTTCTTTGATTCTGTGCCAGGCTAAGCTACCGAACCACAGAGGCCTTTATTATCTTATCATTTTACTCATTTTCATTATTTATCCTCACTCATGCATGTGTGCATACCACCCCGTGGCACTCCCTATTAATTTCTATTAACATGATGCATGACCATACATTCTCAACCTAATATGATGCATAATGCTCAATAACGTAACTTTAATAGAAATTGAAGTGCGCATCTAAAATAACTGAAAGCACATGTAAGGAAAGCAAAGCATATAATAGAATGAAGGAACTGCGCACAACAGAAAACAAGTATAACATTAAATTAAGGTAGCAAATTAACAATAAACTAAACATGCTTAGGAAGATAAGATGATTATCGTAGTTCTTTAGTTATTTAGCCTAATTAATCTCCTAGTCCATTTACATGCTTCCTACGTTTATATTTCTAAGCCATTATTCTAATATGTTATTAACATGCTCCTACGTTGATTTTATATTTTTATTCTACTTAACTAATCATAATCGAGATCTTAGGCAATACTAAGAAAACAATAACAAAAGCAATTATAAAACATTCATTCGCATAATAAGTGAGATCTTTGAGACTCATTCATGTTACTTCATTCTCTTTTCATCTTCTTTATCATTCTACTCTCTAGTAAAGTAAAGCATTGATTATAAATTTGAAATGCGCATTCAATAAAAGTAACTGAATTTAAAAGCGCATATAAAAGGATAATAGGGATTGAAAGCACACCCAAGGCAAGTAATATCACTTGAACACCAAATTAAAACAATATACAATGAACTTAACATGGAAAGCATGCTTAAATTAATAGGATACAATACTATCAATTAACATGTTCCTTCTTCTAGTTAATTTTTTAGTCCATTTACATACGCTCTATATTTATCTCTAGGTAAATAATCTACTTTAGCTATCCTATGTGTGTTACATGCTTACGTTGATTGCGTAGTTAATTACGTTAGTTAATTAAATAATTACTCTAATTAACATAATTACTCATGCTAGTTTGTTGGCATGCTCATCTTCAAATTAGTTCGTTCTCTAGTCAATTTACATACTCATCTAGTTAGTTATCGTCCCTAATTGATTATCATACTTACAAGTTCAGTTAATTGGCATGCTCGAGGAATTGGACATGCTAGTAATTTATACACACTAGTAATTTATACACATTAGTTAATTGATTCCACATTTCCTAGGTTTGAGTCTAGTGGTTTATTCTAATTGATTACATACTCAAGGGTAGGCTATTTCTTGCATTTAGTTAATTATCATGTTCAACTAGGTAAATTAACATGCTTTAGTTACTTAACATTTTAACATTAACCTAATTAATTACAACATGCTTAACTACTAGCCTTTACATGCTCAATGATTGTTTAAAGTAACTACATGCTTAGATTTAGTAAATTAATTAACATGCTCAATTACTTAACAATTAACTAACTTGATTAGTGAATAAAAATGCTAGTTATATATAAGTTAACATACTCAACTAAGAGTCACTCTAGTTAGTTTAACATGCTCAGATCATTATTTTGATTCATGATTTAACTCTAGTTCATTTACATGCTAACTGCTAACTGCTAACTACATAGAGGGTTAACTAATTACCCAAATAAATTATCATGCTCATACAATTTACTTAACATTTAAACGAGCAAGAACAACAAAGAAACATAATGCGTAAGGAAAGGAAAACAATACTACACAGCAGGTAAACCTCCAAGATTAGCATAGAACTCTTAACTCTTCTATCGTTCATTAGCTCATTCCTCATCTATTAAACATTATCTACAACGTTATCTAACCATAAAGGAACTATAACAGGGCATCCATACAGCACTCATAAATAATAAAGTTAGACCTAGAGAAATATCACATAGCAATGAAAACAAAAGAACAAAGTATCATTCAAAGGAATATCACAGAGCATAAATCTACACTATCATTAACACAGGGAGCATTTCACAACAATTAACCTACTTAATCAACTAGTGGTAACAATCGACTAACATTAAGCATAAGCATTGAACTAACAATAGCTAACATTAACACTAAACTCACACACCCATATTTGTGGTGTAGGGCTCAATGGCCAAAACACCTCATTTTCCTTACCTCAATGCTATATCGCGTTTAGCACTAAACCGTTGTCCTTCTCCTTCTTTCGATACCTTGATAATTAAAAACATCTATCATTATAGCATTCCATAATCCAACTCAATATCCATTCCCAAAACTAACATACTATTGTTTCCGACAAGTTATCCAACAGACAACAGAGAGCAATACCCAATTGGTGTCCAATTAAAACCAAGAGGTAGGGATTAAAGCATTATCTTTTACCGGAATACAAATCTGCTTCCCCTTCTCCAGCAAATCTATTTCTCCTTCTCTGCCTCGTCCCCTATGTATATCCGCAATGGAGAGGGGACACTCTCTGCCATCACCCAGGGGCAGAGAGTGACACTCCCTAGCATGCCCGACCAGCCCTACTCCACTCTATTCGTGTCCAGGCTGAAGGAAGTACGATGTTGTCTACTTAGCAGACAACGAGTCGCCCAAACCGATCCAGCCAGACCGTTCATACCTAGGTCGGAGCTCAACCCAAGGTTGTTGGATCACTCGATCGGAGCACTTCCAGCTCTTGCAAATCGATGCCAAAAATCATGGTTGTGTCGTTCAAAATATAGAGCGCAAGGGGAAGAGCAGAGTTACCTCGCCTTGATGTCGGAATCGCAGTAGCAAGAAGCTTCAGTTTGAGCCTTTACCGTGACCCGTGAAAGCTCACCGCTAGTAGTCGCTCACTCGCCAGCTGCCGAAGTTCGCCTCGCCGCTGTACTCTCGGTCGCCTCCCGCTCGATTGTTCCCTTGAGACCCCCTCTCTTCTTCACTCTCGGGCTTCACCCTTCACTTGCTCTCGTTCTTCTCTCTTCAGGCTCAGTTTGCCTGAATGGCCAAAGGCCAATGAAGGCCTTTCCTTTAATTCCCCCAGCTGAGCCAACACAGCTTGAACCGGGTCAACTGAACCGGTTCAGCTTTCTCCCCCTCTTCAATTTACTCTTCCCATTTTAACCTTAATTAATTAATATATATAAAAAAGAAACATATATTTAAGTGTTGATAATTAGTATCATATATTAACCGACCCAAGTTTGTAACTCTCGACTTAATCCAAATATCGTTAAAAGATTATTAGAGATCCAATTTAAATTTCTTAATTCCATTTCCTAAATTGATTTCTATCAATTAACCTCCAATGATTTCTCTTAAATTATAATCGAACGATTACATCGTTTGTAATACCCCGATAAATCCAAATACCCCTAATTAATTTTTAATTATTCTTAATAAATTCTGATATAAAAATTTGGGGTGTAACAGTTTAAATGTAAATCAAGCCCTCATGCCAAAATTTTGAGTTTTCAAGGGCAAATATGTAATTTTCTTTTATTGCATCATTAGAGGGTATTTATACCTCTCTAATGAAAGTTTGTAGAACTGTTCAAAACCATAATTATCAATTTTGAGCCTTGCTCTTATGTTCTCTCCCACGGGTGTGGAAGCTTCTCGGCTATATCTTCCTCTTGTTCGATCTTCCTTCTTGTTCTTGCTAGGTCTTGAGAAGAAGACTAAAGCTATCTATTCCAGCAGCCTCCTAGTGAAGTTATGCTCAGGGTGTGGAGATAGAAGACCTCAACAAACCATAGTTTAGTGTGTCACTTCATTAAGTGACCAAATCAGTCGCCCCTTGGTGTTGGACAGATCCGCAGACCTAACCGGTTTCTTGTTCTTGTTCTTGGTTCTTTTTCATGAAAGGTATTCTTGATTTTTGATCCCCTGGAGCTAGCATTCAGTTGGGGTTGATTTGGTATAGATTTTATTTTGGTTGGATGTTGATTATTTGAGTTTCAAAAGGAAAGAGATCACTACTGCAAATCTGTTAGTTGTGATTCTAGATCTGAATCTCTATTTACATCACGCACAACTCCATGTGCATGTGATCTTTGAAGCCAAGATTTGAGAGTGTTGTTGCCTTATTTGTTAACTACTTGACCTGTAATTTTGGGGCTTGAAGGGCATATGCAAGTGGAGCTATTATTGTTTAATATTGTTGCCCAGAAGCTGTTCTGTGAAACCCTAATTTGAGGTTGAACTTCCTTGAAGGATAAGTCCATTTATACAACCTTTTTCAACGTGATTTTTGGACTGGAGCTGTTTCTTGATTATTTATTGAACCCCTGAAATTTTGGTGATCATTGGTTTTCAAAATTGAAGGATATAATGTTTTCGAATCAGGTTCCCGAATTCTGTTCTGTATTGCTATTTCGAGGCAACTTCTTGTCAACAGTATAACTCTTTTGTTGTAATAAATTTGAAAACCAAGTATGGGGTTATGCAGTATGTTATGCCTCTCAATAGTTCTTTTGGATTGGGTACCCCCCAAACCAATTTTTTCATTTTGTTTGTTCGTTCATTCATTACTCGTACTTCAAGCTAGAGATTGGTGGAACCCATGTGTGATGGTATAGTTTGATATGCTTCTAACCTCCTGTGTGTAACTAGTCCCGTTCCCAACAAGGTAGGGGTGTAGTTTAGCCACCAGACTAGATTTGAACTATCCATCCGCACCCTAACTCCCCATCATCTTTCGCTTTCATTCATTTCATTTATCATTTTCCTCACATAATGCATACCACCCCAAAGGTGGAATTTCCTATTTGTTTCTATTATCATGATCCATGTTGATGCAGTATAACAATAACAGTAATTGAATAGCATATATAAAGGAAAGTAACGATAATTGAACAGTGCATATAAATGAATGACAGTTATTAAAACGAACAATTATAACAACGAATTAAACAGCAAATGGCATGCTTGAATTTACAGAACACAATGGTAAAAGAAATAGCGATCGGAGCATGCTATTAATATAAGATCATATGTCAAATTATAGTGGGTTATTTGAATGAACTAAACATGCTTAACAAATTTAGATAGACATGATTGAACAAGTAAATGGGAACATCACTAGTACAGTAAGTGTGGGTTTACAGTTGTAGGATAATAAGTCAGACTTAACTACGCATACATAGATTAAGGAAGCAACAACTATTAATCATTTCAGAGAAATCTAAACAAGGTGATAGCAGGATAATATAGCACTAATATATGTTGAGTCTATTATAATAGCAAGTAAAGCAATAAACAACATATTCAATGAAACAGAATCATCATAAGTGAAGGTACTCATAGCTTCATTTGTGCTTAATGATCTTCGGTTCTTCATTTCTACAGAGACTCTTAATCAAGCAGTAAGCATTTATTAACTTCTCCATGAAATAAAGCATTGGATTGCAGTAAGGAAATTACAATAATTAACATAGAAGCAAACAGACTCTACTTGTGGGTAGGGCCTCCACAAGCAAAGACTCTACCCAATCCTTACCCTTGATGAAGAATCAATCACAGACAGTAAAAGTCCCCGCTTAATCCTCAGCTTTCAGAGCTTCACAATCACCCTTCACTCACATATGTCACTAGAGAAACACACAAACTCACAATTTTCTTTCAACTTACTAGAAGGTTTCACTTACGATGGAAGACTCTCACACCTAGGAAACTAAAAAACTGCAGAGAGCTGTAGGGAAAAGTGGCTTAAATCGAATAGCCTTACCTAGAGAGGGACACTCGTACAACCACTAGAGAGGGAGAGGCGTTCATCAACGTGGAGAGGGTCGTGGTCCAGTATGAGGGAGTGTCTCTTGTGTCACCTTAGTGTGTATTTATGGACTACACAACAATTGTTCTGTCATTTAAAACATATTTTATTCGCTGCTCTGGAACTTTTTTGACGAGAGGAGTCATTCTGGCCTTGTCTGCGTGCATCCAAAATCACCATTCTTCCTGAGAGCATCATATTTTTGGACGAAGGAAGGCGTCCTTGCCTTCATCCGCGCTTGTCCAAATCTGTCCAAAACTTAGACAGACTCAAATCGTCCTCGTTCGCCATCATCCGCCGCCGTCTGGGATTATTCGAAATCACGCAGTTAAGGTAATAGACGAATCCGGACATGGAGTCTAGTCCTGTATCATCCCTAAATGTTGGGACAACGTTCCTTGCATTTTTGGATGACATTCATCATCCTTGTGTCATCCACCAGCATCTGAATTTGTCAATTATAGCTTTTCATCACCTTTTCATACTTAATTTTTATCCCATAATATTAACCCCATAAATACATATCATAATTTAACACGTATAGATGCGTAATGTAATATATTAATTATCCTAAAGATTGATTACATCGTGTATATGGGGAAAACGTTATCAGGGTATTACACATAAGACATTATTATGGATTTTAAGTATTTTATTTATGTTATTTCTGTAAGACAATCAAATGTTTTTGTTCCATATAATGTACTCTGATGTTTTTCAATTAAGTATATTTTAATGATATTTTATAATGTTCAAAATTTTACAAAAAATTCATAAACGGAAATGGGATGCTACATTAGCAAAAGGAAATGTATTTAGATAAAGTGAACCATAATACTCCAAATTATTTAGCTGAGAGGAAAAATTAAGGTTATTGGGGAATTGTTCAATGAAATTGGAAATAGGAATGGATTAGTGATTGATAATTAGTGAAATTAGAGATGATGGATAAAAGCTTTTTAGTAAGAGAAAATATATTGGATATAGTGAGGTTGAAAATAATAAGGTTGTTAACAATTATTGGGTTTATTGAGTTTAGTAAAGAATAAAGTGAAGGGAAAATAGTGAAACATATAGTATAAGTTTAAAGACAATTTGAATGATATACATATATGTTCATGTGTATATATATATATATATATATATATATATATGTATATAAATTTAGTGCATACTGATTCGGAGAAGATAAAGTTGCGTGGAAGATATTACAAGATATTACAATTACAATTAAGACATCACATTATGGTTACAATATATAACAAAGACCTCACATTCTGGTTACAATGTATAATGTTATACATATATATATTATGAAGAAAAAATACGGCGAACGATTATACATTGTAAGTGGTGGTCATTTGTCTAATGGCATCGACTGTCCGGTATCGTCGACTGGTAATCAGGAACAAAGAAATCTGCGGTTGATCAAGGTCATTCGTCTAATGGCATCGACTGTCTGGTATTGTGCAATTAGGGTGAGACGAGGATGAAGTGTTTTGTGATTTTAGAAGAAAAGAAGGTAACATACTAAAGGAGTAGACACTGAGATTTAATGTTGCTGAGGCTTGGAAAAAATGCCTTGGGTTCTAGATGGACTGTGAGTTTTGAGAGAAGGAGAAGCAATTTTGTGAGGGTCTGGGTGGAAGATCTATGAATTACTGGGAGAAAAAAGCATTCTGTGACCGAGAGTAAGAAGCTTCAATGGTGGTAGTATGCTGCTTTTTGTGAGGAGGTGAATTATAATTGGACGATGAGAGAATCGAGGTAGTGGCAAGGATCTGTAGAAAGTTGAGAAGTTATGAAGGTATGCACTGTGTTCATTTTGGATATTGCAATGTAAGCATGGTTTTGGATATTGCATTGTAAGCATGGGTTACTACTTATATAGTTTCATAAATTCTATTATTGTCAAGTAGAATAAATTGTTAAGTTGATTTATTTAGAGTTGGAAATTGATGAAAAGCCATTGGTTTTTCTGTACCTTGTAATTAGTATGGGATTGGATTATTGCATATGAATGAGTTTACTGCATATACTTATGTCTACTTTGGTGAATTGGAAATACTGTTAGGGTTAGTGAGTTTTAGTTTATGCCAAGGATGATTAGTAAGTTGCTTTGAATTGATGTGATTAATGGGAATACTAGAAGATGAATTGTTTATAAATTGAACATGTAGTATGCGAAATCTTGTTTATAACAAATTGAAAATACACTATTAAGTTGGAAGTACAATGCATGTTAGTTCAAGTTACTGTTGTTGTTTAATATAAAAGTGTTGAAAGCTATGGTTGAATTTTAGATGGACTCTTTGGCATAGAAGTTTAGGAAATAAAGGATAAGTTTAGGAAATAACTTAAGGAATATTTTCCTATATATTTGTTGTAGAATTATTATTAATTTAATATGTTTCATTATGAATAGGTTTTGTGAAGGACAATTTAAGTATTAAACTCTCTCAAGTTAAGGACTCCAGGTAAGTAGTAATGCGTGTGTTTTGTCCGAAAGGACATACATCATGGGAATTAGGGTTTGTTTGATACTTGTGTTTACTTGATGTATTGTTAATTGTTTGATGTGAATTGTGTGTTTATTAGATTTAAGTTCAGTTTCTTAGTTAGGAAAAGCATGTATTAATGATAAGGTAGATGAACATGTTAGATAGAATTGTATGCGTGCAAAATTGTTCTTAATGCACACAAAAATACAAATGTAACTGAATTAAACATAACAAAATGAATAAATGTAAATCGGCGCTTTCTTCGTGAGTTTGGATACTGAAGAGGTTGCTCTCACGTGGAAACAAACTCGTGCGGGTGAGTTCCGATACTTAAGAGGTTGCTCTCACCCAATAGCCAGGTGAGTTTGGATACTAAAGAGGTTGCTCTCACCCAAAGGGCGGGTGAGTTCGGATACTAAAGAAGTTGCTCTCACCCAACGCGTCACCAAAAACAGAAACAGAAACGGTTTAAGTTCATCATGATGGAATTAGTTCACCATCGTAATACAAGTTCACCGTTGCGGCATAAGTTCAATTATCTGGTTTAGGTTCACTAGTAATTTACAAGTTCACCACTAGAATATAAGTTCATCGATCTGGTTTAAGTTCACCAGTAAGGTTCAAGTTCACCACCAGAATATAAATTCACTGATATGTTATAAAGTTCATCACTTTTTTATAAATAAGTAAGTTCACTGTTACAGTATAAAGTTCATCACTCAAAGAGTAATGGAATAATGAACATTGAAAACTGTATGTGTTTTAATTGCATGAGCACTTTTATTTTTATATTGCTTACTGAGCGTTGGGCTCGTAGTTAAGTCCAATGATGTAGGTATGCATAGGATCGAGGATAGGAACAGTTGATGAGGCATTTGTATGTTGCGGGCTTGGCGGCTAGTTAGGCTAAAAGATTAAAGAGGAAATGTAATGATTGGAAATAATGCTTTTAAAGAAAGTGAAGCTTAATTATAGTAATTGTTTTATTAAGAAGGTTTTACAATTGTGTTTCAATTCATATGGACTTGTAAATACAAGTCTTCCACTGTTGTAAATGTTTTTAAGTTATAAAGTTTTAAATTATGACATGTTTTTAAGTAATAAACGTTTAACGAAAAGAAGTTTATTTATGCACTTCTTATATAAGCTAGTTTTCAAATGAAAAGTCTTCCGCTGTAATTAAAAAAAAAGTCTTCAAAATAGTAAGTTTTAAATTGTAAGAATAACCGAGATGTTACACGGTCTATCGCAAGCAACCTAATCCATTACTCCGATTATACGGATCCTATTAGCATTAAGCTACGGCATGTCGACACATCTAAGTGGTTACAAGAGTTGTGTCGCTGTGGAGCTTGCTCACTGGCAATTAGGGTAATATGCTAGATCTTCATATCACCATTATGGTATTCCATCTGTCTCATGAGGTGTTGCCCTCGACAGATGGCCAACTTTCTAGGGTGTATGCCAGATGGGTTCTTGTGTGACCATCCCTTTTCACTGTTGACGTTTTCGTATGGAAAATGATGTTTGCACTTTTTTGCGGTATAGTTGTCTGTGTATATAGTGGGTTTTGATAAAGCCACATCGAGGGCCATGGGCTAGATTTATAAAATGATAAAGAGGTTTTAATAATTTAAATCTATGTACGATAAATGAGAATCATGAAATGGTTTTTAAAAGATGAGGAAAATGGTTTTTAACGTGCGTTGCATTTAGTATCGACTTCCCTACTGAGTTTGTCACTCACCCCTTAGACTCCATTTTTCCTTGGTTAGGGTGTAGGTTCGGTGCACTGAATTTTCCCCTGATGTCGTGGGGCGATGCTAGAGTCCCCCAGTGGGTGCTTCCATCTTCTTGTGAATGGGTAGTTATTCATCGATTCAATCCCTCCATTCCTGGTATGTTGGGATTTTAGTTTTGGTGTTGTTGATTTAATTTCTGCACAGTACGTTACTTTGTTTATACTATCATGTCTCTAGTTGATTACTTTATGGACCCCAACCCATGTGATTTGGGTTTGGGCTCGATATTTTCCCGTCAAGTCTTCTGCTTCTCTTACGTCTTGGGTTGGGTAATCGGGTCCTCTACGAGGATCAGGTCACCACACCCAGTGGTTCTGTTAGGCCTACCTCTAGGTCATGATAGTGTATGTGTTTGAGAGATTGATGATCTGAATGAATGATAAATTCCTTGGAGATGAGATAATGTTGCCACACCTCAAGAGAATGGATGACTCCATAGTACTCTTTATCGTCGGTAGAATAGTTTACGGCTACCCCTTTAAGCTTCTTACTCAAGTAAGCAATTGGTCTACCCTCTTGCATAAGAATAGCACCAATGCCAAGACCCGAGGTGTCACACTCCACCTCAAATACTTTAACAGAGTCAGACAAGGCAAGAATGGGTGCATGGCATAACTTTTCCTTAATGGTCTCAAAGTTGGCTTGACATGCTTTAGACCATTGGAAATCCTTCCAATTCTTTGTGCAATCAGTGATTGGGGCCATTATTGTGCTGAAGTTCTGAATAAACCTTTGGTAAAATGAAGCCAACCCGTGAAAACTTCTTACCTCAAAAATACTTCTAGGAATTGGCCATTCTTGGATGGCCATCTTTGCCTCGTCAACTTCCATGTCATGCATGGCTATGAAAAATCCTAGAAAATATTCCCTTTCTCAAGCAAAAGTGCATTTCTTCAGATTTCCATAAAGTTTAGTTGACCTTAGAGTAGTAAATAGTAGTCAAAGGTGCTCCACATGAGAACAAATATCAACACTGTAAACAAGAATGTCTTCAAAGTATACAACTATGAATTGCCCCATGAAATCCTTATAGAAGATGCTAAGGTTTGATACGATATTGATTTGTGGTTTAGTTCTACAATTACGGTTACTGCTATGAAGAATAATGTTGAGGATAAATTGTTCATTTGAATTTGTATTATTCTTAAATAGTTGCTGGATTAGAGGCTAAGTGCTAGATATGTTCAATTTAAATAGGAGGTGTGATTGTGTCAGATGTTAAGTTATTTATGATCGCTTGAAATTGAGAATAGGCTAATCATGTTTTTGTGTTGATGAGAATAGGTTAATCATGTTGTTGTGTTGATAAATATTAGAGAAAAGTGATCCTAGTATTTGTATGTTTAATAGATATTAGGTGTTGATCATGCTTTTACTTGGAGATGTATTGTTTTGCTAATATTTGGTTTGCTATTTGATGCATAAGGATTGTGGTTGATAGGAAATAGGTTTTGATCATGTTATGGCCTTGAGGATGTATTGCTTCGATATGTTGTTGGTTTGCTATTTGATGTATTGATAATTCATGTTTAATAGACTTTAAGATAAGGATTTTGATCATGCTTGAGGATAATACTTTGATGACATGTTAGAATATGTTAAGTTGTGTGCATTCATGCTCATTCATCATGGTTTTGAAAAAATTATGAAAATCGTTTTATACATGGTTTTGAAAATGGTAAATGGATGCTCATACATATCAAGTGGATGTGTTATGGGTTAGTTGTATGGGATGCTAGCCCAAGAACAAGTTTGTGAGGGCCGATCACCTAAAGTGAACAATATTCATTTGGGTTGTATGATTATCCATTGTATCATTAAAGTTAAATGATTTAAAAGAAATAAATGAAAAAGAGCATGTGGGAGTTCGGGAGATTAGAGGCAGTCATAGGTAGTAAGACCCCTGATGGATACAACTCATCCTCAGTAGTGATGGAATGATGATTAAACCCACAGACTATTGGGTTAATCATTTCTTCTGTAGTAGAAATCCCCAACGTTTGGACTGATAAATGAAATGTAAACTGAATGACCGAAAATGGAAAATGAAAATCGCATACATTTTAAAAGTTGCATAGCATGAGCATTTCATAATTTATATCTCTTACTGAGCATTAGACTTATAGTTTAAGTCTTGTGATATAGGTATGCACGGAAACAAGAAAATGAGCAATTGATGGAGGATTTGCGCGTTGCAGACCTTTTGGCTGGCTAGGCTAATGGCTGACACTCATTGGAACTACATCAAACAAATCTTCATCTTCATAAACCCCAATAGAGAATGATATGCGGGGCATGTTTAGTAACTTTGATAAACTCTCGCTCATTGAGTCAATTGATCTTGTGATGTGCCCTAAAGGTGCCAAGAGACAAATCAACTCTTGGACCAAATCGGCTAGGGAAAAACAGGTTTTTCAAATTCAAAAAATGAAACTCCCAGGGAAGAAAACCAATAATGTCCAAATTTACAAGGCTTAAAGATTTATCAAAGAAGAAGATCCAGTCCAAATTTCAAGTCCAAAAGCTTATGGAACGAGAGTTATACTAGAATCAATACTAAATATTGAAACTATTTTCACACAGACAGTTCATATGAGCTTTAAAGAAAGGTGCACAAAATAGCGAGTTCAAATCCAAACGTTGTCACAAAATATATCAATTTCTTTGTGTTCCAGAGAAGATTACTTCCTTAAAATTTCATATTCAAATTCGTAATATCAACACAGTTATGATAAAAATAAAATGCTATTTGGAAAATCACCACCAGAAAACTAATTGCGGTTCTTCAAAACAACATGCACAACTCACATAACCTGACTCCCAATCAATAGCCAACTTCCAATATCACACAAAATAACCAAGGGTAGTCAAATTCCAGAGTTTCACAAAAAAACAAAATAAAAAATTAAAGAAAAAAAATCAGAACACCAAGTTGGTCCGCAAACACCATATACAACCGAGATAAGCGACTAGTTTGGGTCTCTTCAAGAAAAGGCCAATCCTTTTTGGCTTTTGCTCACTCTTCTTTCTCTCCATGCCATGGACACTTCCTACAAAAAATTATGGGAGAACTAGCTCAAACCACCCCCTCCAAAATTGAGCAAGAAACGAGAGAAGGAGGGCTTTAGTGTTGGATTTGCGGTGAACCAAGAACTGAGCACCAGGAAGTTTTAGAGAGAACTCCAAGCAAGAGTTGCTGCTGCGATTTTAGGTTTTCAAAACTGATGATTAGGGCTTCCTTAGGGTGTTAAGTACCTCCCCTAATAAGCCCGAATACAAAAATTACAAAAATGCCCTTGTGCTAGAGTTTTGAGCATGAATGCTCGACTAACATGCTCGCCAAGCATTCCAATAAAAATGCAAATTAACTAACATTAAATTCAACCAAAAATACCCTAGAAAATTGTATCTTACTCAAACATAAATCTAACTAACATATTAGGATATAAAACAGACAATTCAAGAACTAGAGGTGTCCAAGGGATTGGTGATGTAAACCTTCAAATAACTATGGGTCATGTTGTCTAGCCGAGAGGGTTTGCATTGTCATTCCATGTTAGCATATGTCTTGGGGATTTCTTGTCTTCATGTCTTGGTTCATCCCTAAGTTCCATTAGCATAGTTTTCACTCGCAAAATAAACATTCGTTAGATAGATAATGAGCCTTTTGGCTCAGGCTCATGTGGTAGGATCTCAGGCATCATCTTCTAAGTAGTGGCATGCACCACAGTTTCTATTCCCAACTTGTCAATGACATCTTAAGAAGCCACATTAGTGCAACTACCCCCATTTATAATCATAGAGCAAACTTTCTTCTTCACTTTCAATTGAGTGTGAAAGATATTCTCTCTTTGACATTCTTCCACTTGACTTTGCTTAGTTAGTGATCTCCTTAAAACCATAAGGAGTGACCCCTCTTGTGCATAATAGGTATAGGCAATTCATTTACCTTATCTTCACTTGCAATCTCCTCAGTGTCACCTCTCATCACCATAATACGCTTGCTAGGGCATTGGGAGGCAATGTGCCCTAGGCCGAGACACTTGAAGCACTTAATGTCTCATGACCGTGGCTTTGTAGCATCATCACTTGATTTCTTTTATTCAATACCCCTGCCTTCATACATCTTTAAGGCTGAGTTTCTGTCTTCATTCTTTACTAGAGGTTTGTAGGGAAGTGTATTTTTTTGATAAGGCCGAGAGCTTGATTCTTTGAGTCTCCTTTTTTTTGTCTTTCAACTTTCAAAGCTAATTGCACAACAACATCCATAGTTTCAAAGGGTTGCAGCTCCACCATATCACAAATTTCATTGTGAAGCCCCTTTATAAATGTTGCAATGGTTTGTTCTCTTGGCTCCAATAAAGAACATCTAATCTTGAGTGTCTCAAATTCAGTTAGATATTCTTCAACAGATTGAGTGCCTTGTTTAAGGTTTTGAATTTGGAGATAAAGTTATCGCTTATAATGCATAGGAACAAGCCTCTTCTGCATTAAAGCCTTCATGGTCCTCAAACTTTGAATTTCATCATATCCTTCTCTTCTCCTTTGAGCCTTCAAATCCTCCCACCACAAACTAGTGTTTGTAACGACCCGGATTTTTATCTTTACCTTTTATTTTCTCTTAAAATACGCATTAATTTAAAAACTTTTATTATAATTGAATTTCAAACAAATCAAAAGTCATATCAGAGTGCTCGTTTAAAATCTCAATTGCCACAACATTTTTCCTTAAAACTCATTTGAATCGTGGAAGACAAAAATCATTAAATCCAAATATAGCGGAAGCGAAATAAAAACCATTTATTAAACAAAAATATTAATGAAAACATACTTAAAGTTTATGGTTAAAAGCGTCAAATATTTAAAATACGGGTTGGAGCCATAGTTAATATTCTTACAAAAACGTGTTCATTATTTAACCCTTACAAAACATATTCTTCTTCTTTGCTTGAGCCATCAGTCTACTCTGGTCGCGTTTCCTCTGGATACTCCGCAGGCTCCACAGGGAAGGCATCCTCCTCTGCACCCAGTACTACCATCTCGTTACCTACACCACAAGTAAGGAAGTGTGCCAATGATCCAGTAAAGGAATTGGAGTTTATGCTTATATTATGTCTCTCTTTTAATTCTTTATGGAATGGGGGCCACCCAAACCAACCATTTTATTATGTTTGTTCATTCATTCATTCTTACTCGTACATCGAGCGGGAGATTGAATGACCCATATGGGGTGGTATAGTTGATAGGGCTAACCTCCTAAGTGCATACTAGGTCCTGTTCCCGTCAAGGTAGGGGTTATGCCTAGCTGCCAGACTAGACCCGACTACCCACCAGCCCCCTAACTCCCCATTCATTCTATCATTCATTTTCCTTTACGATTTTCCTCACTCGAAACGTGTGAGTACCACCCCAAGGTGGCACTCCCTATTTGTTTCTATTAGTATGATGCATGATGACAATTCAATAGGGCATATACAAAAAGTAAGTGACAGTAATTTAAAGGAATGATAACTCAACAAACAAATGACAACTCAATAAGCAATTGACGGAGTTAGAGATATCAGAAAAGAATGAAAGCATGATTGTGGGGCATCTATAAAAGAAGCATATAGAAATAGCAAACAGAATGTGCTTTTAAACGATGATAATAATTCTAGCATGAATTACGAAGTTATAATAACATGCTTGGGAGTAAATGAGCATTAGCTAGTTATCATACATGAGGATTAACAGGAAGTGATTAACTAACAATGCTGGAAGATGAAATTAGGTAATAGTAAAGCGACATGCTTGAAGATTACATAGAAGATTATGTAAATAGAATTTGCATGCTTGAAGAGAAGTAACTAATTAACATGCAAGGATGGATAATTGTCATGCTTGAAGATTTAACAATAGTTAACAAATCATGATCGAAGTTGACGAGTGACAACAAGTTCACGTGCTTGACATTATATGAGGAGACTTAATGTGCTCGAAAGTTTCACAAATATTTGACATGCTTGAAGACTAGTAATAATATTAACATGCATAATAACATACATAAGGATAAATGTGTGATTTAGCATGCTTAGAGATTAGACAAGTAATAGTATACGAATACCCAAGAAATAGATCTACATACAGGTAGAGTTATCATGCTTTGAAGGCTCAATTAATATGCTTGGGGATCAACAATAATTGAATAATTAACATGCTCAAAAATTGAAAGAGTAATAACTAGCAACGTGCTGAGGATTAACAAGAAAAGGTTATCATGATTAAAGATTATACTGTGAAGGAAATATATCAAAATGCAAGAGTGGCATTGGATGTGAGTTGGGATTTCCAATGATTTTGACCACCTCAATTTGTTGGAGATATCACTGATCCGACCAATACCAAGGAATAGAGCATGTAATACCCCGATAATGTTTTCCCTGTATATGCGATGTAATCAATTTTCAAGATAATTATTATATTATATTGCATATCGATACGTGTTAAATGATGACGTGTATTTATAGGGTAAAGATTATTGAATAAAAATTTAGTATGGAAATGTGAAGAAAAGCTAAAATCTGACAAATTTGGACGAAGGCGGACAACACAAGGACAGGGAACCTCATCCAAAAATAGATAACACGCCATCCCCAAGTTTTGGGATGGTGCAAGACGATGTGCATTGTCCTAATTCATCCCCTGTCTCTAACTTGACTTTTTGGACGCATGTGGACGAATGCGGATGCATGCGGACACCGTGATTTTGAATCTATCCAATTTTTGGATAGTTTCAAACGCATGCAGAAGCAGGATTCAGATGCCTTCCTTCGTCCGAATGGCAGATTCAGATAAATGTGGACAAAGGCAAGGACGCCTTCCTTTGTCCGAAATAGCAATTCTATCAGTAACAGTGAGGATTTCAGATGCACACAGATGAGGCCAAGATGACTCTCCTCGTTTGAAATGTCCCAGATCTATGAAAATTAGGGTTTTAAATAATGGACAATTTGTCATTTTGTCCATTAATACCCAACCACGAGACCGAGGAGACGACTCCCCATGCCTGGGCACACTCTTCTCCACGTCGACGCAAGCCTCCTCCATTCCGTTCAGTGTACAATGGTCTCCCTCTAGGTAAGGCTTTTGATTTAAGCCATCCCTCTCTGCATTTCAATCCAGCTGTTCCTCATACGTGTGAGAGTTTCCTGCGTGAGTGAAAATCTTCTGGAGTGTTGTGGAAGTCCTCTATGAGCTCGTGAGTGTTCTGGTGATAATTGTGAGTTAGTGTGTGACTTCTTCAGTGTGTCATGAGGGTGAAGGTGAAGCTCTGTAAGCTACGATTTTGCTGGCCGTGATAGATTTCTTCATCAAGGTAAGGATTTGGTAGAGTCTTGGCCTATGTAGGCCCTACCCACAAGTAGTGTGCGTGAGTGGTGTTAATTTCGTTGCTATTAATTTCCTGTAAATTCCCTTATTGCAATGAAATGCTATGTTGATAGAAAAGTGATGAATGTTTACTGCTTGAATAAAAATCCCTAACATTAAGCCTTGTAGTGTAAACGATGAACTGAAGATTTCACTATGGTATGATAAGTATGAAGGAGCTATGAATTTCATTGGTGATGATTCCTTTATGTGAATACATGTTTTTTTTTACTTGCTGTAAAAATAGGTTAATACTGTCCTGCTATCAATAGTGTTGAAATCTCTGGATTACTGTAACAATAGGATAATATTGTCCTGCTATTAATAGTGTTGAAATCTCTACATAATTAGAAGTCATTACTCCTTTAATTTGACCATTGCCTAATCAACTGGGTTAATAACGATAACAAAGTTAACTAGGATAATATTTGTAACGATTGAGCATGTTAAATAGGTTAATAATGGTAATAATGAACTAAGTTATTAATTCAGTTAAAGTTATGCCATTAAAACATATTTTACTATAAACGAATACTATCCCTAATGCTTAGAATTTATTTATGCCATAAATGCGTAATACGTTTGTAACATCCCGTAACTTTTTCCGTATAAAATTTTTTTTTCTTTAAAACCATTTGCATAATTGAACACCAGAGTAATAAACAGCAGAAGTCTTAATCATATAAAACATACAGTAGAAGTCTTTTACAATTTAAACAAAATCCATTGTTTAAATAAACATTTAAATAAATACATTAACTTAAAACATGCATTAGAAATCATAAAATACTTAAAAGCCTTTTTAAATCATTAATTCATTTCCGTGAGCCATAACCACAAGTCAAGGTCACCAATAGCACAAACGTCCACAAAACAAAACTCCATCAACTACGTCCTTTAACAGCTTTATCCATTTATCGGCTCCTTACCTACATCAACGAAACTTAACTATGAGCCTGACGCTTAGTACATGATATAAATGTAAAACATAGAATTCACATACAATTACTATAACATTGCATAAGGTTTTCTATTTCATTTCTCTTTTACTGTTCATGTCTTATATCGTTATTTCATTTGCTTATATGTCGGGCGTATCAAACTGGACCAAATGAACATCCGTTTACTGTTTATATGTCGGGCGTATCAAACCGGACCATATAAACATCCGTTTACTGTTTATATGTCGGGCGTATCAAACCGGACCATATAAACATCTGTGTCGGGCGTATCCAATCGGACCATAGTTGACTTCTGTGTCATGAGTATAAACTGGTCCATAGTCGTTTACTTGTTGTCTGTGTCGGGTGTATCTAACCAGTCCACAGTCGTTTACTTTATATCTGTGTCGGGCGTATCTAACCGGTCCACAGTCATTTACTTGATATCTCTGTCAAGCGTATCTAACCAGTCCACAGTTGTTTACTTGATTTCTGTGCCCGGCGTAACAAACCATACCATAGCTGTTTGCTTATCTTGATTACTGTGCTGGGCGTAACAAACCAGACCACAGCTGTTTACGTATATTTTGTTTTCGTGTACTTTAGTATTTCAAGTCTTAACGTTGTCGTGCACATACAATCCTACGTGTTCCTTAATCGTATCTTTAAAACGTGATCCGTCCTATCTAAGAAACTGAACTAGTACCATCATACATGGGTTCTTCCAATCTTCTGCTCGAAGTACGAATAATGAATGAACGAACGAACACAATGAAAAGATGGGTTTGGGGTGGTACCCATTCCAAAAGAACTAAAGAGAGGCATAGCATATTGCATAATCTCAATTCCTTACTAGGCCTTTAGGCTCACGTCTTACTTGTGGTGTAAGAAACGAGATGATAATGCTAGGAGCAAAGGAGGATGTCTTTCCCGTGGAGCCTGTGGAGTATCCTGACGAATCGCAACCCGAGTAGACATATGACTCAAGAGAAGAAGAAAGGATTTCACTATTTTGAAAGGGTTTGATAATGGACACATTTTTTAAAATATGAACTCTTACTCTAACCCTAAAACCATGTTTTGAATATTAATTATGTTTACACTTTTAACCCTGATCTTTATTTAATGCATTTAGTAATGTTTCCGCTTTACTCTGATTTATGTACGTTCTTGAGATTTCTATGCTAAAACCTAAGTTTTTATCCTTACCCGTTTTAAGTAAATAAAAAAAAAATTCACACAGTATTTTAAAAAGGAAAAGTAAAGTAAGAAAGTACGGTTCTGACGCGGGGTGTAACATCTGGTTTATTCTTTCAATTTAAAACTCATGATATTTGAAAACTTTTTTCTTTTAAAATTACAGCGGAAGACTTTTCATTTGAAAACTAACTTAAATAAGAATTGTATAAATAAATTTCTTTTTGTTAAATCATTTATCACTTAAAACATTTTGTATTGTAAAACTTTAAAACATTGCAACAGCAAAAGACTTGTATTTCAAATGCACAAATAATTTAACATCATTTGAAAATCTACTTAATGTAACATAACTGTAACGACCCGAATTCTTACTTGTCTTAAAAATACGTTAAAATTTTAAGTTTTTACTAAACGACTAAAAATTGGTTATTTAGAAACCTTTCAACATTTAAAAATAATCAGAGTGCCAAAATCCGAAAGTTACCAACTTATTAAAAGAAGTCAATTAAATCCGGAAAAACTATGACTAATAAATTTAACGGAAACGTAATTTAAAACATTACTTAAAGCATTAATTTAAAATTCAAGGTTTGAGCATTCAAAAGGAAGTTTACATAATGTCTCAAATAAATACTCAAATAAGGATTTAAAGGGGTGATTTAACGTTCGTAAAACAACTTGAAGTTAGCCCTTACAAAATTACTCCTTCCTTTGTCACTTGATGTCGTACTACTACTCAGGTTGCGTCTCCTCCAGATACGCCACATGCTTCATGGGAATGGCCTATTTTGCTGCTCCTAGTATGATCATCTCATTACCTACACCACAAGTAAGGACCTGAGCTTACGCTCAGTAAGGAAATGAGTTAATACAATTATGTTTATGTCTCTCTTTAGTTCTTTTGGAATGGGGGCCACCCAAACCAATCTTTTCTTACGTTCTTTCTTTGTTCGTTCTTTACTCGTACTTCGAGCTAGAAATTGGAGGTTGCCCTTTGAGATGGCCTAGTTTGACCGGCTTCTAACCTCCTGGGTGCAAACTAGTCCCTTTCCCGACTAGGTGAGGATGTATCATAGCTGCCAGGATAGATCTGAACTACCCATCTACCCCAACTCCCTATCCCTTTCCCGCATATCCCGCCTTCAAGGTTTCTTCCCTTCCGGCATATTCCGCCTTTCGGGTTTCTTTCAGCGTATCACGCCCATCCTAAAACATTTCTCTTCTTAACATTTTTCCCTCACTCACGGGCATTAGTACCACCCCGAGGGGCACTCCCTATTTGGTTTCTATTAACGTGCATGTATGGGAACGCCAAAAATATAAGTAAGCATTCATAGGAACTAAGCAACAGAAATTCTAATCCAATAATAAAGGGCCGGGATTAAGCGATAGTGAGTTACATACTTTACAAGATATGGCAGCAGAGAATTTACATATAGCAGCAGGAAATGTGAACTTCTGATCATGCTTTTTAATCAACTGTAATAGTAGAAACTTAGAACATCTAACATGCTTTTTGATCGACTATAACAGTAGGGGAAATAATTACTAATCATGCGTTCGACCATCAGTTAAAACAGCGGTAATATACAACTATATAAAATTACAAATCATGCTTTTAAATACCTACAAACAATGGTATTAATAACGAGTAGAACAACAACTTATGCTTACAAATCCTGCTTTGAATGACTAAAATAACAACTAGAGATATCAAAAATGGAACAACAGAGGCATGCTTCTTAACAATATTATCAGCAATGAAGTGAATATACAAGCTACATTAACAGCAGAGAAATGAATATACATGCTTTGAGGTATAGCAGCAAACTTAACATCAAGAAATTGTATGAACATGCTTCAATATAACAGCAGACATGCTTTAAGTTATATCTGGTTGAACAAGATTTACGGCAAAATTACATACATTAATTTCTATGGAAACAACATCGAGTTTTATAGCAGTAACAATATCACAGCAGTAGCAACAATCTATCATGCTTAGCAATGAAGTAACAACGGAGGATAATATGCAGTATAATAATAGTGAACCATTTACAGTAGCAACAAGGTATATGAACAAAATGATATGTAGTGTAGTGAAAACAACATAGAAATATCACATAATAAAACAATAGAAAATACTACTTTTAGTTCAGTTCATTTCTTCATAACAGTTGCTAGACATTCTTCATGTCCCGTAACTTTCCTCTACTAAGCTTGATAGTTTAACTATGGAAATATAACTACAGAGAACTCAAGGCTTAACATTCAGAACTCATGTAACCAAGTAACAATTACTATTGAAGATAAATAAAGCATTTAAAGATTATAAACGAACAGCAAGAAATCTAACGTAAGAGCAACTAAGAGACTACAGTAGAACACAACATACATGGTTTAACTGAGACGAATATCCTCACAAAAATATTAAGGAAATCACAGTTAACACACACATCGATTACGTGGGTGTAGGGCCTCCAAATGGCCAAGACTACACCATTCCCTTACCCTCGTTGATGAACCAACTCACAGATAGCCACTTCACGCTCCCAGTCTCACACCTCACGCAGGGAAATTGTTCCTGGAGGAAAACGCCGAACCAGAAATACAAGGACAAAGGAATCCCGAGGGAAGTGGTCGAAGATAAAGAGGGGAGGGAAAGCTTACCTAGGAGACCAACCGTACGCTTTGTAGGGGAAGCAGCAGACAAAATCTTTGTTGGTCGGCCATAGACGTGTGATTTTGTGTCGAGAAGCCGTGTTTTTATTGGATGGCGTCACTCTCCTCTAATTTTAAAATTAGTTCTGTCACTGTTCTGGGAGGATTCGGACGAGAGAGTGCGTCCAAATTCTTTACGTACTGAGATGTCATCCTCATTGTCATAATTCTTCCCGAATTTGGACAGATTCAAACTCACAACGTCCGCTTGCGCCCGAATCATCCAGAATCGCTCGTAGTCGTCTAAAAATATAACTAACGCATTCATAGGAACTAAGCAACAGAAATTTCAATCCAATAATAAAGGGGCGGGAATTTAAAGGAACAACAAGAGAAACAAGTGAAAACAATATCCAGAATATGCTATTAGGCAACGTTATTAAGTATAACAGGCATAGCAAAATTAGAGTATCATGCTCAAGGAGTAATAATAGTCTATTCAATATGGAAAAACACAAGAGATATTAAATTAGTTGATGGGCATTCTTGAACACTAATTAATGTGCGGAAATCGTAAATAGGAAGTTGACATGCTTCAAAATAAATAATCGAAAATTGTAGATTATACAAGTGATAGATTAACATGCTCAAGATTAAGAAAATTGGTTAATTTACATGCTAGTTAATGGGGAGAAAAACAAATCAACATGCTTCATACCCATGTTTGTAGCTAATGGAAAAATAGATAACGTGATAGAAGACTTAACGAAACTAGTCATACAAATCAGTTTAACTATATACATTTTGCAGGATTAAGCGATAGTGAGTTACATACTTTACAAGATATGGCAGCAAAGAATTTACATATAGCAGCAGGAAATGTGAACTTCTGATCATGCTTTTTAATCAACTGTAATAGTAGAAACTTAGAACATCTAACATGCTTTTTGATCGACTATAACAGAAGGGGAAATAATTACTAATCATGAGTTCGACCGTCAGTTAAAACAGTGGTAATATATAACTATATAAAATTACAGATCATGCTCTTAAATGCCTACAAACAGTGGTATTGATAACGAGTAGAACAACTACTTATGCTTACAAATCCTGCTTTGAATGACTAAAATAACAACTATAGATATCAAAAACGGAACAACAGAGACATGCTTCTTAACAATATTATCAGCAGTGAAGTGAATATACAAGCTACAACATTAATAGCAAAGAAATGAATATACATGCTTTGAGATATAGCAGCAAAATTAAAAACAGGAAATTGTATGAACATGCTGCAATATAATAGCAGACATGCTTTAAGTTATATTAGTAGTTTTATATGGCTGAACAAGATTTACGGCAAAATTACATACATTAATTTCTATGGAAACATCATCGAGTTTTATAGCAACAATGATATCACAGCAGTAGCAACAATCTATCATGCTTAACAATGAAGTAACAACAGAGGATAATATGCAATATAATAATAGTGAATCATTTACAGCAGCAACAAGATATATGAACAAAGTGATATGCAGTGTAGTGAAAACAACAGAGAAATATCACATCATAAAACAACAGAAAATACTACTTTTATTTCAGTTCATCTCTTCATAACAATTGCTAGACATTCTGCATGTCTTGTAAATTTCGTCTACTAAGCTTGATAGTTTAACAATGGAAATATAACTACAGAGAACTCAAGGTTTAGCATTCAGAACACATGTAACCAAGTAACAATCACTCCTGAAGATAAATAAGCATTTAAAGACGATAAACGAACAACAAGAAATCTAACGTAACAGCAACTAAGAGACTACAGCATAACACAACATACATGGTTTAACATGGACAAATGTCCTCACAAAAATATTAAGGAAATGACAGTTAACACACATATGCGATTACTTAGGTGTAGGGCCTCCAAATGGCCAAGACTACACCATTCCCATATCCTCGTTGATGAACCAACTCACGGACAGGCACTTCACGCTCCCAGTCTCACACCTCACGCAGGGAAATTGTTCTAGGAGGAAAATGTTGAACCAGAAGTATAGGGACGAAGGAATCGTGAGGGAAGTGGCTGAAGATAAAGAGAGGAGGGAAAGCTTACCTAGGAGACCAACCGTATGCTTTGTAGGGGAGGCATCGGACAAAATCTCTGTTGGTCGGCCATAGACGTGTGATTTTGTGTCGAGAAGCCGTGTTTTTATTGGTTGGCGTCACTCTCCTCTGTTTTTAAAATCAGTTATGCCGCTGTCCTGGGAGGATTTGGATGAGAGGGTGCGTCCGAATTCTACCTGTACCGTCCGAATTCAAAATTCGGACGCAAAAATGACGTCTAAGATGTCTTCTGCATCATCTGAATTCTTCTAGAATTCGGACAGATTCCAACTCACAACATTCTCCTGCACCCTATCGTCCGAAATCGCTCGGAGTCATCCAAATTCGTCAAGACTCCATACAGATTCAAACGCACAACGTCTGCCTGTGTCCGCGTCATTCGAAATCGCTCGGAGTCGTCCGAATTCATCAAGAATTCAGACATATTCAAACGCACAACGTCAACCTGCGTCTGCATCGTCTGAAATCGCTCGGAGTCGTCTGAATTCATCCAGAATTCCATTTTCTTCACATTTACAACTAGACTTTCATCCGAATTAATCTCCACCAAATTATAAGTCACCACTTAACATGTAAAGAGACAAGTTGTATCATGAAGTTTTATCTCCAAATTTTGATTACATCGCTTAACGAGAAGATTTAGTTTCGGGTTGTTACAATAACACCATAACAAAGTCATTCTTTTAAACATTTCATTTCTTCTTTAAACCTTTTAGCCTAACCAGCCGCCAAGCCAGCAACGTACAAATGCCTAATCATCTGCTGCTATCCTTGATCTCTTATATACCTACATCACAGGAGGAATAATGAGCCTATTGCCCAGTAAGGAATAAAATGTAATGCAACCTTAACTTTATGACAATTTTACATGCTTTAGTTTCATATACCATTGTAAGTTGGGTGAGAGCAACCTCTTCACTTTCCAAATTCACAACTTGGATTTGTTTTTACATGAGAGCAACCTCTTTAGTCTCTGAACCCTATAAAAACAGATACTCCTAAATTTGCATTCATTACCGTTTACCGTTTTACCGTTAGGTGAGAGCAACCTCTTCAGTTTCCGAACTCACCACTCGTTGAGTAAAAGCAACCTCTTCAGTTTGCGAACTTACTCAAACGAGCTGTTTCTACATATGAGCAACCTCTTCAGTTTCGAAACCCATGTAGAAACACCATTCTTATCTTCATTATTAGCCCATGAAATGCATGACGTACATTCTATTAACATATCTACATGAGTGTCACACACAACAGTTCATATATTGCAAACAATACTATAAACAATTAACAACAATACTATGCTTCAATTATAACATTAACATTTAGCATATTCCTATTACACTATAACGTTATGCTTCTAATCTTCAATCCTTGATATATTATTTCTAAAAAACCATTTTCATCACAACTGTTAATACTCTAACGTAGGAATATAACCTAACCAGATAACCATCAATACAGACTAACATATCAATTTACACAAAAACCCTACTCATGCTATGTAGGTCCTTTTAGACAAAACACAAGCATTATTCCTTACCTCGTGTCCTTAGCTTTACGAAATTAGCACATAAATTATCCTTCACAAAACTTCTGTACTCCCATCATAGTTGCTCTTTGAATCCCCCCCTTCATTTCTGACTTTGGGACTTCATAGAACCTTTTCGGATAATTCCCGATTTGTCATCGGTCACAACTTCTCATACATTGCAATAACCTTCATCCTTTTTCTTCTATTCTTATTCTTCACATTCTCTTTATGTTTTCAGAATTCCAGAGCCACCTCACTGTCTCAACTTCTTTTCGAACCTTCAAACATTCTAAAACACAACATCAAAGGATCATTACTTTCTCTCAACTCTCACTCACGGTTGCAAACTCTCACAGCGTCCTACAAAAAATACAGAAGCTTCACCATATTCCTCATGGTTTCAAACTCTCCCTCTCTCTATTCATAATTCCATAACATCTCACCAAAAACTCTAGAAGAAGAATCGCCAGCTTTCTCAAACCATTTTGGCAAAGCTTCCGCATCATTCCAACTCCCTTCAACCACACTGCCCTAGTCTCTATTTATAGACGACATCACATGGTCCTTCAATGTCCAGAATATAGAAGCCCACTAGACACTTCGTTAATTATCCAGACGCGTTATCCTTAATAGAGGTAACCCTTCGATGATCCAATGTATAAAATGTCAATCTTCTCAGATTCATACACATTTAACCACGCCTCCTTCGATTCCCAAATGTTTAGACAACATAGATGAAGTTTCCTTTTGTCTTCTAGACACTACAGACTCTCAGATTAATTTTCATAAATTGGCAGCTGATCAATTTTTATGAAGGACGATCGACTGTCCTTCAGCCAAACGTCCGAATATTTCATTCTTCTTCTTTTTTTCTGCCGGTCGATTGGCCCAATCGTCGATCTTCGTCGATTGGCTGCAGTTTCCAAATAGATGCCACATGCATTTTTCTCCAAATTATTCCTTATTTACGTTATTTCCTTACGTGACATATCTATGTCATGCATGTCTTCTATATATAATTATATATATCTCTCAATATATATTTTTATATTTTGTAACCATAATTTAAAGTCATCATTGTAATCGTAACATTCTTCATACTACTTCATCTTCTCCAAATCCTTATGCACAAAAACTTTTTATATATATATATAAATATTTATATCATTTACCTCCACATTTTTATACCCAATAATATCCAAACTTCCAATTCTTACAATATCCTTGCAATATCCAAATGCATCCAATTAAGGTCAAATATATTTTCTCTTTGGCCAACACTTGAATTATCTAACTATCCATAATCTACCCCTTAATACTCAAAGTATATATTCTATAATTCTTCTTCCACCTTATTCTTTTATTAAATCCAATACACTCCAAAATATAATAAACCTTATAACTTCAACCTTATTATATCCAAGTGCATTTTCTCTTACTAATCCACTGACTACCAATCACTAACTCAGTCATGATATCATCTTTCATAAATCCAAGTATCACCAACCCATTCACAAATAACCTTAATCCTTCCCTTAAACTAATTATGAACATATCGGGGTATCATAATTCACTTATTCCAAATGCATTTCTCTTGACAAATATCTCTACTTGTCTAACTTAGCTGCTAATATCCCCAATGTTATCAGTTAAGCTATACCTTCAACTCAACAAAGATTCAGGATATTACATGGGGCGTCACAGTTTAGGACCATGAAGGATATTTTTGCATACGATTAAATAAAGGAAGAGGAAAAGGTAGCATGTGCCGTGTTTATGCTAGTTAAGGATGCAAGATTTTGGTGCAACTCGATCAAAATAAGGACGTGGCTATGACGACATGAGTAGAATTCAATGAAATCTTTTATTGCAACTATTTCAACCGCACAACAAGGACCAGGAAGTTGGTAGAGTTTACTTAGCTACGATAGAAGGAAACGGATACGGATACGGAAACGAAAATAGAAATGGATATGGATACGGATATGAATACGAAAATAGAAATAGATATGAATACGGTTATGAAAATAGAAACGGAAACAGATACGGAGACAAAAACAGATACAGATACTAAAATGGAAATAGAAACAAAAAAGGAAATAGATTTTTGGAAACAGATTTTTAGAAATGGATACAGATACGAATACAAATACAGAAACGGTAACATAAATGGAAACTGATATGGAAACTGATACAAAAATGGATATGGATACAGATACAGAAATAGAAACAGAATGGATACAAAAATAGATACGGATACGGATACGGATACAGAAACAGAAACGAAATGAATACAAAAATGGATGAGCATACAGATATGGATCCAGAAAAGAAACAAGAAGGAACAGGGATCCAAGAGGTGAAGTGACTAGTAAACTAACAGAAGTGTGGAGCGTCCAACTCAAATTATAGAGCGGAGTAAAGAATTAAAGGAATGAAAAAACCAACAACTGGTGGTTTCCAAAGATTTTTAGTGCTAGAGGCTTCAATGACTAAAGCCGCCATGGTTTAAAGGAGTAGCTTATGATCCAACATGCTTGGAAGGATGGATCTAAATGGTGAATAGTATGTTTCAGCACGATGAGGTCGAAGAGCAAGAGAAAGTTACATGTGTTGGATTTCAAGTCATGAAGTTTAGGGGGAGTAATGGGAAAGTAGTGGAGGAAATGAAATCCCAATAGCAGATGGAATGTCAACTAGTGAAAAGAGGATCATAGAGACCTTTCATAAAGGGCTAGTTACAAGGAAATAAGGAACATACCCAAGCAGACATGTCACTTCAAAGAGAAAATGTTTCATCTTCAAGAGTTAAGTAGCGTCAAAGGTGTAAAGAGGTCAATCTGGAACATGTTTTGTGAATTCGGAGCGATGTTCTAAATGGATGAGATGTAATAACCCGATCACAAATTTCCTGATTAACTATGTAATCAATTTTGTTTCCAAACATAACTGAGAGAATATTGCTATATTACATCATTCTGTGAATGTTCTTAACTTCGTATGCATCTGACATGAACGAATGTTGAGGAAAATACGTATGAATGATGAAAAGTTAGACTTGAGAACGCATGGGATGCAAAAACAACATCCTATACTCACTAATTGTGTGCTGCGGACGCTGGCTGGGGAAGTGCGGACGCTTTGGACGAATAAATCAGTGTCCGCATTGAATCTGTATGAACAGGGAGCATCCGGACGATACATGCGGACGATCCGGATGAGGGATTTCGCGTCCGCATTGAATCTGTCCAATTTTGATTCACACGGACGACACAAGCGGACGATGCGGATGACCAAATGGCGTCCGCAAACCCATTTTGGACGCTGACGACGCCTGTTTAGGATGCCATTTAGCTGTGTAATTTGAAGACGCAGACGCAGCGGACGACTGTACGGCGTCCGTAATGCACTAGATCCGCAAAAAATTAGGAATAAAGTCAGCATAAATCGACAAAAATTGGACGTTTGCGAGTTACTCCTCTCACTTTCGGTGAAGGAAGTCATGGTAGCCTCCGTGTAGCCCACCCTACTCGCATGTTTTGCCTCCTTGTCATCTAGGTAAGTCTTTCTCTTCTTAAACCTTCTTCCCTGCGTAGTTTTTCTGGTTAGTGGTTGCATCCAGAATTTTTCAGAGTGTGGAAATTGGCTGTTGAGTTCTCCTTGCTTTATATCGTCAAGGGAAGGTAAGGAAGGGTGTGTCTTGGCCGTCTAAGCCCTACCCACAAGTATTGTTTCATTGATTCTTGGTTTTTTTTTTCAGTTTTCTGCAACTTCTAAGTTATGTTCCCTGCACTTACTGTAGTACAAACCAATATCATGAAAATGATATGATAATGATGAGCACGAAATGACTTGATCACGTTAAGGATAGGCTTGATTTGATTAAAGGAAGAAGGTGAGGGTTATGAAGAGAAGTGAAATCAAGTACTTGATAGGAATGAGTTTTCTAGTGTTGAAATTTTCTGGTTGCTGCTGGTTTTGCTGCTTCCTAGGCATATGAAAATCACCTATAGAATTTGATGCGAATGTGTGCTAGTATGTTGTTAAGAATGATAAGTGATAAAAAGAAAAAGAAAAAGGGATACTAAGAAAGAAAGTGAAATGTAAAGGAGGGAGAAGGGTTGAAAATGTTAGAAATGAAGGATTTTCTGAACAATAAGCCGGACAAAGTCATTTATACACATTTAATTTCTCATTTGTGATGAAAAAACTGCTGTCTATAAGTTGCTGCATGTTTGATATCTTCCATTGGTTGTTAGCATGTCTATATGTGTTGTTAGTCTGGATTTAAAAGCTAGTAATGATTAAAGCATGATGACAAAGCTGTGGAAATTAGATAATGGTTCAAAGCATAGTTCATTATAAAAACTGATATGATTCCCTGTTGTATATTCATAAACGTTCTGCATGAAATGTTCCCTGCTGTTTATTCGTAACATAAGTTCAGTATCATGTGCTAGCTGAATTCCGTTAATTGATTGTCGTTATTTTTCTGATTTCGTATCATTTAGCTCCAAGTGTTGAACAAGAGAAAAAGTACAATTACTTGTTAGTTCTTTCGTTGAAGATGTATGTATGGCTTTAAATTTATTGTATATATAGAAGCAAGCTTTGTATTGGTTTATGTATGTAGCACTGTAAATCTTCCTATGCTGTATATTGTTTCGCTATCGTTTTCCAAATATGTGTTGTTTGTTAGAATAAAGCTAGATCGAGTTCATGATAATAGAAACCAAGTAGGGAGTAACCACTTGGGTGGTACTCACATGCATAAGTGAGGAAAAAGACTATGAAAGAAAGAACCCTAAAGGCGGGTATATGCCAGAATAGGAAGAACCCTAAAGGCGGGTATATGCCGGAATAGAAAGAACCCTAAAGGTGGGTATATGCCGGGATAGAAAGAACAAGAACAAACCCTAAAGGCGGGTATATGCCAGAACTAGGGAGTTGAGGTAGATGGGTAGTCCGGATCTAGTCTAGCTACTAGGATACACCCCTATCAAGACGGGAAAGGGACTAGTAGCCCATAGGTGGTTAGTTTCCGTACAGCTAGGCCATCTCAAAGGAAAACCCTCAATCTCCGAGCTCGATGTACGAGTTTAATGAACGAATAAAGAAAAACGAATGTAATGAAAGAGTTGGATGGGTGGCCCCTTCCAACGAGAATTAAAGAGAGAAATGCATAATTGTTTTTCCCCCTCCTTACTGAGCATAAGCTCACGTCCTTACTTGTGGTGTAGGTAACGAGAGAGTTATACCAGCGATTAAAGAAGAGGACATTCCGGTAGAGCCTGTGGTTGGTCCGACAATGGCGCCAGCGGAGTAGTAGTATGGTATGGTATGGTATGGAAATGAGGAAATAAAGAAAAGAAGTTGTGTTTTTATTTGAATAATTGGGCTATGTAATCTCGTAACTTTGGATTTGAACTTCAACTATGTTTTGAATGCTATATTTTGAATGCCGTTTCCAGTAAAAGTTGTTTTCTCGTTAAGTATGCTTCTGCAAATTTTTATGAATATTTTCTTTTAAAAATTAAAAATGAAAGAATGATTTATTAACGATTCGGATTTTATTGCACTCTGATAAATCCATTTAATATAAATAAATTGTAATTAAGTTGTTAAAATGGTTTAAGAAAATCCTGGTCTTACATGAGAGTGGCTATTCTGCTAAAGATTTTACAATTTTGGCGTAAGGAACAAAAAATGATTGTATCAAGGGTGTTTTCTAGTGTGGATGATGGAAATGAAGATGAAATTTAGTGAGGAAGACTGACGTGTTGGTGTGTAAAGGCATTAAGGGTGTGGAATTGTAAGCAGAATAGGCGTTTTTGGTGCGTAAAGATATTTTGGAGGCAACGAAGTCAGTCGTAGTGAAGGGATTTACTACACACCATCCGATGAAAAGGAAGAAATTTTGGAGAAGGTTCCTCTTTTACAATAAGTGTAGTTGAATATAAGGTGACTTGGACGTGATTTAGTAAATTCGCTAACTCCTTATATTTTGTAGAAGTGGAGATAATGAAATCCTCAAGAAGTTTTGCATAATGGTTCGATGTATGAAGTTATTTTGTGTACTATTGTTTTATGGAGGTTAGTTGTTATTTTGGTCGTTATACTAAAGAAGTGCTTATGTTGAGCAATTTTCGAGGACGAAATTTATATGAGGGAGGAATTTAATATCCCAATTTTCCATAACGGAATCGAGTCAAGAATGATTTTATTATGGAATATAATACCCCAAAAATGAGTTTGAATAATTGGTGGTTTATGATTTAAAGGATGTTGAAAGGGTGAGGGGAGTGGTTAAATTGATAGAGGACGGATTAAGGAAAGAAGATAGCAGTCGCAAAAAGTGATAACAAAATGGCATTA